>SKCR01040222.1:0-65581 GCA_019454045.1 Zanthoxylum bungeanum
CAAGCTCCCAGCAGCGCGAAATCCCAGATCACCCCAACAACTCAATCATTGAAACTAACCTCTTGGGGGAATTCAGCAATGTGGCTAGCGACGATCCCCCATGACCGGCGTAAACACACACGTATAACGCAAGGGCACGTATCGTTCAAGTAGTATAAAAATATCGATCCCACGAGGACTTAATATCTAATCTATTAATTTTATGAGGTCAAATGATTACTAGTATCTAACAGGTTGTTTGATTGATTTGAAATGGTGACGATTCTAAATTTAAAAACAAGTAAATAAAATTGTCGAAAATAGGTTTTAAGAAAATTCAATATTAAAAACTATCTAGGGTTGTGATTTCTTCCAATATCATTTTAAAGATGAAGTGGTTATCTTAAAGTTGGGTAATATATTGATTTATTAACCTGGAACACTAAATTATGTGTAAGCCCATGTCGATGGTCAGACACAAATACCCAGTTTAACCCAATTGAACCATATGTCTATGTCAACCAAATTATCTGGACTCATTAAGTTTAAGTTCCAATTATGGCTACCCCCGCCCGACAGGTATATTTCTATCATGTAAGGAAATCTATTAAAGGGTTATCTATCCTCAAGGAAGATCGTGGACTATTGAGTCTAAGGTCTTAAACTTAAAATCCCTATGTCTAGTTCATTTTAAGTTTCCCAGTTCAATTTTATTAATGGCCAGTTAATGAAAAAGCATTAAGATTAAGACTCAATAAATAAATTTTTATATTACCCAAGCTATAATCTAACCCCTTATAACCCGGTGATATTGGATTTCATCACAACCCCAGATAACTGGCTTAGTTACGACACATATTTACGGGTAGTAAAAATTTAAATAAAATAAAAGACATAAAGTAAATTCTGAAAATTAAATACTAAAAAGTAAATTGCTGAAAAGTAAAAAAAAAAAGTAAAAAGCAAAAGTAAAAAGTAAAAAGTAAAAAGTAAAAAGTAAAAAGTAAAAAGTAAAAAAAAATAAAAGTAAATTGCTGAAAGTAAATTGCTGAAATTAAATAAAGTAAAAGTACAATAAAATAAAATACTGGGGTTAGAGGATCAACTTTTATTACTACTATTTTAGATATCTCCCTTAATATAATATATTAACTTTGCGTGATAATTACCAACCAGCCATATAGGCGATATCCTGATTAAGTCAAATTAATAATTAATTATCAACCGACCAACCAGGCGGTATCCATACTTAGTCAGGTTAAAACCAATTTATAATTAATTTCCAACCGGCCAATATAGCGGTATCCTCATTAAGTCAGGTTTTAAATCGTTTATATATTATAATTAAGGGAGATTAATCTAAATAGCAATAATAAAAGCTTTACCTTTCACTCCAGCAAGGGATAATTACCTCCTCATTGCTTGAAAAAATAAAAACTGCAAAAGTAAAGAAATAAAATGTTTGTGCGTAAAAGTAAATTGCGGAAAGTAAAAACTGAAAAGTAAAGAAAAGAAAGTGCGAAAGCGAAAATTAATTACTGAAAACTGAAAATAAACAAACTAGATACAATCTTCTTATTTATTCTTAAGGAATTTCAAAGAAGAAAGTATGAATTTTACAAATGAAATGGCTTGGTATTTATAGGCAAAATTTTGCCTATATCAAATCATCCATCAAATTCTCCACCAAATCCATTATTAATTTCTCCACTAATTACTCCACCAAATCCATAATTGCTCCACTAATTGCTTATCTTGTTTGGTGTTGATTTGATAATTTTTATTAATTATTTATTAATTTATTTTGCTTTGAAAATGATTGATAATGACTTTAATAATTACACATCACACACTTCTGGATGGTTCATCAATTTCGGTCATTAACTCTTCATAATTCGAAAATATTTTCTCTTTGAAAATTGTATATCTTTGAGTCTTCTTTAATCTGGCACTTGAATCAGCTCAATCTGATATCTGAGTAAGAAGTTATGCCCAAATTACGACAGATGCGCAAAACTGGAATTCTCAAAACTGCACTTCGTCAAAACGCCCTTTCAAGTTTCCAATCTCCAAAATTAATATATCAAGTCCAATAATTGCCCTTATTTGACCCATATTTCATCCTAAATGATTTCATTGAGACCTGATATTATTTTATCTGCAAAATAAACTAAAACATATCAAAACATTCATCAAACCCGAGAAACTAAACAAAATATTAAGTTAAAGGGGCGGTAAATATTGATATATTTTCCGCTCATCACACCCCCAAACCTAACATTTTTTCTCTCATCGAGCAAAACAATAAAATAAAATTAAAATTAAAATAAGCCACTTTCGTAGGGATCACGGTTGCATTTAGCATATGCAACAAGCCTTTAAACCCCTAGGTGTCCCTAGTGGACGAGTTATAGTCTCGTGAGGGCTTACAGCAACGATACCCACAAACGTTTTACAAAAGTAAAAAGATAATAAAACTAATGCACACAAAAGCAAAACTAGAGAAAAGAGAATAAAGAAGTTAGTGACTAATCAGGTGAAACTTCTACTTCAAGTTACTAATTGTTTTCTTTCCTTCTAAATTACCGAATAAGTAAATTCTCCGATTATTTTTACCATTCTTCATATACACATCCAACAAGATATTAATCAACTCATTTTTGCCCACAACAGTCATAAGTGCAGTTGATAAGAGAGTAATATTTTTGTCCTAAAGTTCTATCAGATTTCACACCTTTTGGTAGAAATTGAATAATTTTTCTGATTTTTTCTTTGATTTTTTTTTTTTATTTTTTATTTATATACAATATCTTCCATCTATGTAGCGAGTGTGGGTCGGTGGCTCCCAAACCCGTTGGCTTTAGGGCACCAGGTGTTAAGACACCCCTACAGACTTAATTACTCAGACTTCATATATATATATTTTTTTGCAGCATCTTCGATCCATGTAACGAGCTTTGGGCCAGTGACTCCCAAACCAGTTGGTTTTAGGGCACTAGGTGTTAAAACACCCTTACATACTTAATAACTCGGATCTTAGACGTCTTTTTTTTTTTACTCCAATGCTTTTTGAGATGTTTCCTCTAATTAAACTAGAGCACTGAATATTACAAACTTTTCAATTTTATCTCATGTCCGTATGTTACTATGTATGTTGATAATACCTGCTAACTAAGCATATGAAGATCCATTTTAGTCAGTTTTATAGAGAATTTACAAATTAAATAATTCAAAAGGAAATAAACAAAAATTACCGAATAAGTAAATTACCGAAGAAGAGTTTAGAAGATAGTACCTGGTTAGCTGAAATTCTACAGGAAATTAAAGGTTAAGATCCAGATTAATCCTACGCTTCTTACCACGATCGTCCTCAGACCAATTTATCTCTGAAAGGATATGGTCAATTTGTGGTTCATAGGCTAAGATTTGGTCAATTAGATCTGGAGCAGTTCTGGCAGTGAAGAGGAGTTCTTTCAAAGGTTTTGACACGAAACCATTTCTTCGGGCATCATCAAGAAATACAAAAAGAAAATCATAAAATCCATCAACGTTAAACAGCCCAATTGGTTTCTGGTGTATGTTCAGGTTCGCCCAAGATAGCACAATAAAAATTTCCTCCAATGTACCCAAGCCACCTGGCAAAGCAATAAAAGCAGCAGCACGGTTAATCATTTCTACCAGTCGTTCAGACATACCTGGCACGATCAGTTCCTCTCCGTTTGATGGTTCAATAAGATTTTCCTCTGCCAAGGGTTTTGGGATGATTCCCAAAACGTGACTGCCTCATTCCTATACAGCCTTTGAAATGATCCCCATAAGTCCGAGATTGCCTCCGCCATATATTAAGTGCATATTCCTTGCAGCTAAGACTCGACCCAATTCTTGTGCTGCTTCTACGTATTGTGGTTTAGTACCAACACTACTACCGCAAAACACACAGATGTTTTCAACTCGTCTTCTTGAAGTGGCTTCCATGTTTTACTCTGGATGTCTTCAAAAGTGCAATGATGAGTTGAATTTATAATACCTGAAAAGGGTGATTAAAATAATAGCACTAGTACCTGCCAAATGACAATTATTAGTTAAACAAATCGTGATAGTCAAAAAGGTCTGGATCCTGTCGGAGAAAATATAACAAAACAAATTACAATTATTAGGAAAAGACAAAGAGATATAATATTTACAAGAAAAATAGCGGCTTCATTGACGTCTATGCGTCAGGGACAAGCTTCCCATCCAATTTTCTTATAAATTGGCAAACAGGGTCTTTTTGAGTTAGATTCCCAAGACTTAATTGTTGTCTTTCTTTTTGAAATTGTGCATATAACATGCGAATTTCATGATACACATATCCACTAGGATGCGTCTCAAGAGTTTTAGATATGTCATCCAAAGACTCCTTACTCAAGCCATCCCTAATGAAGCTAATCTTATCTTCGTGTTATCAGACACCATTCCTAAAGAATGACAACGAGTATTACAAAATATGCGAGCACATTTATAACAAACACACATTCTTTTTGCTCTTCTCTTTTTAACATATGTGCTCTTTCCTAAGCCAGGCAGATGTGAAATAAAAGAGTTAGAAGACTCACCTGCCAATCAGACCCGTGCTTCAATAACCAAAGAATGTCAGTAGGAATACCTTTGATCATCAGTAATCTCATTCGTTCTAAGCGAGCTTTGTAAACTTTCATCAGAGATTTTTTAGGGAGAGAAGGAAATTGCTTGTGAAGATTTGCGAGAGCATCTTCCATCTTGAAATGATTAAACCTGCAAAAATTAAACACACAAAAATAAAACACACCAAATCACAATATATACACAAATTGCATGGGTTGCCTCCCTGCTAGCGCTAAGTTTAAAGTCGTCAGCCAGACTTGGCTTCTCGAACGTTGAGCTGGATCTGAAAGTGTAACACTTTCTTTTTGTCGCCAAATGATTCTCCCCAGTAGTGCTTGACACGCTTGTTTTTAACCTTGAAAGTTTTGTTAGCGTCAGGATCATGTATCTCAGCGGCTCTTTTTGGTAAAACTTTGGTGATCACAAATGGACCTGACCACCATGATTTTGGCTTCCATGGGAAGAATTTCACCCTTGATTTGTTTAACAGTACCTTCTGCCCTGGTTCCAGTTGTATGCGCACTAACTTCTCATCATGTCTTTTCTTGCCCTTTTCTTTGTACAATTTGGCATCCTCAAAAGGCTGATTGTGAAATTCCTCCAATTCGTTGAGCTGGTGGAAATTTTCCTCTTCTGTTGCTTGTAGTACAAGAATAGGCTTCTTCAGTACGCAGTGCGCTTTATCTTCGGCCTCCACAGGTAATTGACATGCTTTAAGTTTGTCAGTAGAACTTTGTCTTTCATCAGAGTTCTGAACGGTACAATGTATCACATCAAATCTGAAACATTCCTCATTCTTTTCATCATCTGGGAAATTCATGGCTTTGAAAACATTGAATGTTACTTCTTGGTCTTGTACCCTCATGGTTAGTTCTCATTTTTGTACATCAATAATGGTTCGACCTGTAGCTAAGAATGGTCTCCCCAAGGATGATTGGCATGTATGCGTCTTCCTTCATATCAAGGACAATAAAATCTGCTGGGAAAATGAATTTGTCAACCTGACCAGCACATCCTCAACACGCCTCTTGGAAATACGAGCGTTCTATCAGCAAGTTGCAGTGAGACTGAAGTTGGCATTGTTTCTCCAATCTGTAATTTCCTGAAAATAGAAAAAGGCATCAAGTTAACACTCGCACCTAAATCACACAAAGCCTTACCAAGTTATGTTCTCCTATGACGCAAGGAACAGTGAAACTGCCAGGATCTTTCAACTTCGGGGGAAGTTTCCTCTGAATGATAGCGCTGCATTCTTCTGTTAATGCTACTGTCTCGTAATCTCCCAATCTCCGTTTTCGTGAAAGAATATCTTTCATGAATTTGGCATAGGTGGGCATTTGTTCCAATGCTTCTGCAAATGGAATGTTGATATGCAGCTTTTTGAAGATCTCCAGGAACCGAGAAAACTGCTTTGTCCAATTTGTTCTTCTGAAGACGTTGAGGAAAGGGAGGTGGAGTGAGCTGTTCTTTTTTTTCCTTTGCTTCTTTTTCCTCTATCTGTTGCTTTGTTTCTTTTGGAACTTCCTCAGCAGCTGTTTTGGCTCCAACATCTTTGTTGATTTCAGTACCGCTTTTTAACATGATAGCATGACATTGCTCATTCCCCATGTTCCTTGGATTTGGCTCTGTGTTGCTAGGAAGGGTACCTGGCGGTCTGTAACTCTGAGCATTTGCCAGTTGTCCCATTTGATTCTCCAGTGCTTTAATAAAAGCAGATTGACTTTGAATTAATGCTGCTTGGGATTGAAACATAGCATCATATCTTGCTGCTTGAGAGTCGTGTTTTGCTTCTATCTTTTTCAAGTGGGTCAACACTTCTATTATTCCTGGTTCATTTGCCTGCTCCTGGATTTTGTTCTGTTGCTGGAATTCAGGTGGTGGATAGTTCCGCTGTTGGCCTGAATTGTTGCTCCATGAAAAATTAGGATGATTCCTCCACCCTGGGTTGTAGGTGTTGGAACATGGATTGTTCCCTTGTCTGTTGAAATTGCTGACATAATTCACCATTTCTTCAAGTTGGTTTGACTCTGGTGCTCCTCCATATGGTGAACTTGTGGATCCAGTGGTAAGAGTCTCCATGAATTTGCATATCTGATCTAGCTTGGCGTTGACTGCTGTATTGGCTCCACTTTCATAAATTCCTACAATTCTTTGGATCATGCTCCTTTCTGTTGGCCACAAGGAATTGTTATTGGTCATTTCTTCAATTAAGTCCCAGGCTTGATCTTCTCCTTTTGCCATCAAAGCTCCTCCAGCAGCAGCATCGATTGTGGTTCTCATTATTCCAGAAAGTCCATTGTAGAAGGTCTGAACTTGTAGCCACTTTGCGATCTCATGATGAGGACATTTCCGGAGTAAATCTTTGTATCTTTCCCAAGCTTCGCAGAGGGATTCTGAATCTTGTTGTACAAAGGATGTGATGTCATTCCTCAGCTTTCCGGTTCTGGCTGGTGGAAAGTACTTTGCAAGAAATTTGGTGGCTAAAGTGTTCCAAGTTGTGATAGAACCTGCTGGTAGTGAATGTAGCCAAGCGTTAGCTCTGTCCTTCAAGGAGTATGGAAAAACTCGCAATCTCATTGCTTCTTCTGATGCTCTGTTGTAGTTGAAAGTACCGAAAACTTCCAGGAAGTTACTGATGTGGGCATTAGGATCTTCAGTTGCATTCCCCCCGAATTGAACTGACTGCTGAATCATCTGAATGCATATTTTGATGTCACACGCATTTGCTGGTAAGGGAGGAAGTACAATACAAGAAATGAGTCTGTCAACCACCGGAATGGTTCTGTCTCGAATGGGAATTGGTGGTACAACGTTCAAAGGTTCAGGTTCCATGTTGACTAAAGCTTCTTCTGGCCTCTCTCGCCTTTCCCTTCTCTCAACTGTCTGATGGTTCTTTCAATTTCCGGGTCAAGCGGTCGGAGTTCAAAGTTTCTGGTTCGTCTCATGTAGTTTCTGAGAACCTGAAACACAAGAAAACAAAAACAATAAGTAAAAAGAAATTAGATACAAGTAACGTATCTAACCCCAAAATTAATAGTGAAAGATAAATAAGTCCCCGGCAACGGCGCCAAAAACTTGACCGGCGTAAACACACACGTATAACGCAAGCGCACGTATCGTTCAAGTAGTATAAAAATATCGATCCCACGAGGACTTAATATCTAATTTATTAATTTTATGAGGTCAAATGATTACTAGTATCTAACAGGTTGTTTGATTGATTTGAAATGGTGACGATTCTAAATTTAAAAACAAGTAAATAAAATTGTCGAAAATAGGTTTTAAGAAAATTCAATATTAAAAACTATCTAGGGTTGTGATTTCTTCCAATATCATTTTAAAAATGAAGTGGTTATCTTAAAGTTGGGTAATATATTGATTTATTAACCTGGAACACTAAATTATGTGTAAGCCTATGTCGATGGTCAGACACAAATACCCAGTTTAACCCAATTGAACCATATGTCTATGTCAACCAAATTATCTGGACTCATTAAGTTTAAGTTCCAATTATGGCTACCCCCGCCCGACAGGTATATTTCTATCATGTAAGGAAATCTATTAAAGGGTTATCTATCCTCAAGGAAGATCGTGGACTATTGAGTCTAAGGTCTTAAACTTAAAATCCCTATGTCTAGTTCATTTTAAGTTTCTCAGTTCAATTTTATTAATGGCCAGTTAATGAAAAAGCATTAAGATTAAGACTCAAAAAATAAATCTTTATATTACCCAAGCTATAATCTAACCTCTTATAACCTGGTGATATTGGATTTCATCACAACCCCAGAAACTGGCTTAGTTAAGACACATATTACGGGTAGTAAAAATTTAAATAAAATAAAAGACATAAAGTAAATTCTGAAAATTAAATACTAAAAAGTAAATTGCTGAAAAGTAAAAAAAAAGTAAAAAGTAAAAGAAAAAGTAAAAAAAAAATAAAAGTAAATTGCTGAAAGTAAATTGCTGAAATTAAATAAAGTAAAAGTACAATAAAATAAAATACTGGGGTTAGAGGATCAACTTTTATTACTACTATTTTAGATATCTCCCTAATATAATATATTAACTTTGCGTGATAATTACCAACCAGCCATATAGGCGATATCCTGATTAAGTCAAATTAATAATTAATTATCAACCGACCAACCAGGCGGTATCCATACTTAGTCAGGTTAAAACCAATTTATAATTAATTTCCAACCGGCCAATATAGCGGTATCCTCATTAAGTCAGGTTTTAAATCGTTTATATATTATAATTAAGGGAGATTAATCTAAATAGCAATAATAAAAGCTTTACCTTTCACTCCAGCAAGGGATAATTACCTCCTCATTGCTTGAAAAAATAAAAACTGCAAAAGTAAAGAAAGAAAATGTTTGTGCGTAAAAGTAAATTGCGGAAAGTAAAAACTGAAAAGTAAAGAAAAGAAAGTGCGAAAGCGAAAATTAATTACTGAAAACTGAAAATAAACAAACTAGATACAATCTTCTTATTTATTCTTAAGGAATTTCAAAGAAGAAAGTATGAATTTTACAAATGAAATGGTTTGGTATTTATAGGCAAAATTTTGCCTATATCAAATCATCCATCAAATTCTCCACCAAATCCATTATTAATTTATCCACTAATTACTCCACCAAATCCATAATTGCTCCACTAATTGCTTATCTTGTTTGGTGTTGATTTGATAATTTTTATTATTATTTATTAATTTATATTTTGCTTTGAAAATGATTGATAATGACTTTAATAATTACACATCACACACTTCTGTATGGTTCATCAATTTCGGTCATGAACTCTTCAGAATTAGAAAATATTTTCTCTTTGAAAATTGTAGATCTTTGAGGCTTCTTTAATCTTGCACTTGAATCAGCTCAATCTGATATCTGAGTAAAAAGTTATGCCCAAATTACGACAGATGCGTAAAACTGGAATTCCCAAAACTGCACTTCGTCAAAACGCCCTTTCAAGTTTCCAATCTCCAAAATTAATATATCAAGTCCAATAATTGCCCTTATTTGACCCATATTTCATCCTAAATGATTTCATTGAGACTCGATATTATTTTATCTGCAAAATAAACTAAAACATATCAAAACATTCATCAAACCCGAGAAACTAAACAAAATATTAAGTTAAAGGGGCGGTAAATATTGATATATTTTCCGCTCATCACCCCACCAGACAACCACCCTCAAAACCATCTGACATCTCACCATATACCTCCTTCCGATCCAGCACAAAAAGCCATCTCCATGATGCGCAAAGAGATGTAAGAGTTCAAAGAAGTAATTCTCTCCAGCCTACCAGGGGTGAGACTACCAATGAGGAAAAATCGAGCCGGGATAATCTCAAACACTGCTTTCCGAATAACCATCATTCCATAGAACTTCCACAGAAGTTCAGCCCCCCAGACATGAGGCTATAGGATGGATCCACAAACCCAAACTATGTGGAAGGATTTTTATCCACTCCCAACGACGTGGAAGGATAGCCATATTCCTCATATGACATGGATAGATTGCCATCAACTCTAAACTACATATAAGGATTGTCATCTTCTTTAGACGACAAGAATGATTGTCATCTCCTCCAAATGTCGTGAAAGGATTTTCATCTCATCCAGACAACATGAAAGGATTGTCATCTTCTCGAAACGATAAGAATGGAATGCCATATACTCTAGAATACATGGGAGGATTATCATCTCTTCCAGAGGACATGAGAGGATAGTCATCTTCTTCAGACGACATGAATGAATTGTCATCTCCTCCATACGATATGAAAAGATTGTCATTTTCTCCAGACGACATTGAAGGATTATCATATCCTCCAAATGACATGGAAAGATTGTCATCTCCTCCAGATAACATGGAATGATTTTCATATTCTCTAGACGACACAGATGAATTGGCATCTACTCCTGACTACATGGAATGATTGTAATCTATTCTCCATATGACATGTATGGATTTCCATCAACTTCATATTGCATAGGAAGTCCTTCATCAGGTCCAGTTGAGTAAAGACCCTCATGGACCTTCATCAGGTCCAGCGACTGAAGTCTTATGAAGCTTATTTAGGTCTCGTCGAGTGAAGACACTTATAGACCTTTATCAGGTCCATTCGACCGAAGTCTTATGGACCTTCATCAGGTCCAGTGGAGTGAAGACCCTCATAGACCTTCATCAGGTCTAGTTAACCAAAATATTATGGACCTTCATTAAGTCCGTCGGCCAAAGTCTTATGGACCTTCCTCAAGTCTAGTGGAGTAAAGACTATCATGGACCTTCAACATGTCTAGTCGACCGAAGTCTCATGGACCTTCATAAGGTCTAGTAGAGTGAAGACCATCATGGACCTTCATCAGGTCCAATCGACCAAAGTCTCATTGACCTTCATCAGGTCTAGTGGAAAGAAAACCCTCATGGACCTTCATCAGGTCCAGTCGATCGAAGCCTTATGGACCTTCATCAGGTCGAGTAGAGTGAAGACCCTCATGGACCTTCATCAGGTCCAGTTGACCGAAGACTGATGGACTTTCATCAAGTCTAGTGGAATGAAGACCCTTATTGACCTTTATCAGATCTAGTCGACTGAAGTCTCATGGACGTTTATCAGGTCTAGTGGAGTGAATATCATCATGGATCATCATCAGGTCCAGTCGACTAAAGTCTTATGGACTTTCATCAGGTCTGATGGAGTGAAGACCCTCTTAGTTTTTTGTCATGTCCAGTGATGGAGTGAAGACCCTCATAGTCCTTTGTCATTTCCAATCGAACAAAGTTTTAGGGACCTTCATCAGGTATAGTGGAGTACAGACTCTCTGGGACCTTCATCTGGTCTAGTGGAGTAAAGTCTCTCATTGACCTTTACCAGGTCCAGTGGAGTGAAGACCCCATGAACCTTCATCAGGTCCAGTCGACCAAAATCTTATGGACCTTCATCAAGTCTAGTGGAGTGAAGACCCCCATAGACCTTCATCAGGTCTAGTGGAGTGAAGACCCTCATAGGCATTCATCAATTCCAGTCGAATGAAGTCTTATGAACCTTCATCAGGTCCAGTGGAGTGAAGACCATCATGGATCTTCATCAAGTCCAGCCGACTGAAGTCTTATGGACCTTCATCAGGGCTGGTGGAATGAAGACCCTCATGGACCTTCATCAAGTTCAGTCGACTGAAATCTCATAGACCTTCATCAAGTACAATGGATTGGAACTCTATTGGACCTTCATTAGGTCTAGTGGAGTGAAGACTCTCATGGACCTTCATGAGGTCTTGTGGAGTGAAGACCCTCATGGACCTTCATCAGGTCCAGTCGACCGAAGTCTTATGGACCTTCATCAGGTCCAGTGGAGTGACGACTATCATGGACCTTCCTCAGGTCCAGTCGACCGAATTCTTATGGACCTTTATCAGGTCTAGTGGAGTGAAGAACCTCATGGACCTTTATTAGGTCCAGTAGACCGCAGTCTCATGGACCTTCATCAAGTCTAGTGGAGTGAAGACTCTCATGGACCGTCATCAGGTCCAGTGGAGTGAAGATCCTCATGGACCTGATGACCGAAGTCTTATTGACCTTCATCAGGTACAGTGGATTGAAAAGCCTCATGAACCTTCATCAGGTCCAGTCTACCGAATTCTTATGGACCTTCATCAGGTCTGGTGGAATGAAAACTCCTATAGACCTTCATCAGGTCCAGCCGACCGAAGGCTTATGGACCTTCATTAGGTCTAGTAGAGTGAAGACCCTCATAGACCTTCATCTAGTCCAGTAGACGGGAACATTCCCAATGGCTCATGACGAGTCAAGATCAAGACCTGGACTTTCATCTGGTCTAAACGACATAGAAGACTCCCATGGGCCTCCTCACGACCAATCAGCTGGAGATTAACCTAGACCTTCATCTGGTCTAGTCGACGAGAATATTCCTCATGGCTCATGACGAGTCAGATCAAGACCTCCTCAGAACCAGTCGTCTGGAGATTATCTTGAACCTTCATCTGGTCTAGTCGACCGGAATATTCCCAATGGCTCATGTCAAGTCAGATCAAGACCTGGACCTTCATCTGATCCAGACGACATAGAAGACTCCCCTGGACCTCGTCATGACCAGTCGGTTGGAGATTACCTTGGACCTTAATCTGGTCCAGTCGACAGGGACATTCCCTATGGATCATGTCGAGTCAGATCAAGACCGAGACATTCATCTTGTCCAGACGACATAGAAGACTCCTATGGACCTTCTTAGGACCAGCCGGCTAGAGATTATCCTCGACCTTTATCTGGTCCAGTTGACGAAAACATTTTCAATGACTCATGACGAGTCAAGATCAAGTCATGGACCTTCATCTGGTCCAGACGACATTGAAGACTCCCATGGACCTCCTCATAACCAGTCAACTCGAGATTATCCAAGACCTTCATCTAGTTTAGTCAATCGAAACATTCCTCATGGCTCATGTTAAGTTAGATTAAGACCTGGACCTTCATCCGGTCTAGACGATATAGAAAACTCCCTTGGACCTCCTTAGGACCAGTCGGCTGGGGATTATCTTGGACCGTCATCTGGTCCAGTCGACAGGAATATTCATCATGGCTCATGTCAAGTCAGATCAAGACCTGGAGCTTCATCTGGTCCAGACGACATAGAAGACTCCCCTGGACCTCCTCAGGACCAGCGGTTGGAGATTATTCTGGACCTTCATCTGGTCTAGTCGACGAGAACATTCACCATGGCTCATGTCTAGTCAGATCTAGACTTGGACCTTCATATGGTCCATACCACATAGAATACTCTCCTAGACCTCCTCAGGACCATTGGGTAAGAGATTATCCCGGTTTTTCATCTTGTCTAATCGATGGGAACATTCCCCAAGGCTTATGTCAAGTCAGATGAAGACTTGGCCTTCTTCCAGTCCAGTAGACATATAAGACTTATGAAAACCCTCAGCAAGTCTGGTCGACTGAAGATTATCCTATACCTTCATCTGGTCCAGTCAACGAGATCATTCCCCATGGCTCATGCCGAGTCTGGATCAAGACCTGGACCTTTATCAGGCTCAGATGACATAGAAGACTCACTTGGACCTTCTCAAGTCCATGCGGGTAGAGATTATATGGTGCTTTCATTTGATCAGGTTGACAAGGTCATTCTCATAGGTCATGACAGTCTTCCAGATCATCATCATGTCTGGTCGACTGAGGATCATCCCATATATTTATTTATTGACATTGACAAATCCAAGCGACATCAACGTCCAAGTACGCTCTCATGAAACCCCAGACGAATTACTTGAATACTCTTCAAGCCAATGGCTTCATGACTTAGAGAGTATGGGACAAACTATACGGGCTAAATTTGGGCCAATGACCCAATTATCTTTTCATCTAGGCCCATATTTCAGATGAAGCCATAGTGTAGGCTATTGGTTTTCCAAAAAAATCCCAACCGAAAAATATCTCTTCACAATTAATTACTCTCCGCATAATTAGCTCTTTCAACACCGAAAGTTGAATATTTAACATGTTAGTGAGGACTACCATCATAAATACAGTCCTTATTCTAATTAAGAAAACTACTCATTAGCCTATAAAGGGAAGCAGAACTCAGAATTAGATGGAAAAAAGTTTCGGCTCTCATACTAGAGCTCTCAACGCATATCACCCCCTAAACACCTGCCCGCCATCCTCACGGCAGCTGACGGAGATTAAAGTAACATTAGACCTTACTCTTCCTTTACTTATCGCTCGTTTTTACTACTGACTTGAGCGTCGGAGCGCTTATGGCAACCACCACACCGGTGGGTAGACTCTCCTAGCTCACTCTATCTTTCTTTTTTTTACAGGATCATTGGTACCCCCATCATACAAATCTCGATTGTGGACCAAAGGCGAAATCCATTGTCTACACTACATATGCTCAAAAACTCTAAATAGATATTTAATGATAAACAAAACATCAAATAAGTAAAAGGATGAAGAAACTCTATTGAGATGTCAGTCTTTCGCTTCCTACTGTGGAGTTCTATGTTGTGCTTGCTTGATGTGCTTTGATTTCTCTCAAAAATCTCCTTGGAGGCTTTTCCTTGTTTAGGATGATTCTAATTAATGCACCCAGCATCGTGACGCATATAGATTGGCGTCGCAATGCCAAAGTTCTTCATTGACGCATCGTGACGCGCCAGAAGCAACATAATCTGCCTCATTTTATATAGCTTCGGGACACATGTTATGACACCGAATTTGGCATGATTTGCTCTGTATTTTGCCGTTTTCATCCCTCGTCGATTCTGTTGAGTCTCGATATTATTTTTACCTGTAAAAAGAACTCAAAACACATCAAAGCGCCAATAAAACTCGAGATAACTCACATAACACCAAGTTAGAGGAGCGGGCAAATGTTTGCTTATTGATCGCTCATCATCTATCATCTCAAATCACTTTTTTTTTTCTTTTTTGCCTTTTATGAAGATAATAATTTTTGTAGCACCCAATAGGGACACAATTGTCTGATTTGGGAATGCACATGATGAAGCGTTTAGTCCCACACGAATGTGTCCCCGTAGAATATCTCCCCCACGTGTGACAACACATTTTTGTGGAAATAAGTTGGTGGTGTGAATTAATCCCATGCTCTTAATAGGCATATATGGGATCTAAGTGCACAAATAACACCATCACATGTGCGGGAGGCATGGGAACAAATCAACCAACGTCCTCATCGCGCGCGTTACCAAAGCGATGGTGTTCCAAAAAATCACCAAACACTTTATCTATTTAAGTTAAACATAAATAAGGATATTCTAAATAATTTAACGCTTTAAAAAAAAACATTTCAAATTTTACTCCCAAAAACCTAAATTTTGAGCTTATATTAGTAGAGGCAAAATAATATTTTTAATTCTCAAAAGCTTTACTTGAAATGCAATTAAATACCATAAAAATTTTGAATAAAGCTTTAGGATTAAAAAAATTCTTTTATCTCTACTAAAAGTAATACCAAACAGATACTAAGCCGAAGACCCGTCTCACTTTCAGTTTTTTTTTTTTTTTTAATTTTTTTTTTTTTAAACCTAAATGGAATTAAAGGCCCCTTATTAAAAATATATAAATTTATTTCAAATATGTTTGGATATATAATTGAAATGTATATGGAACATTAAAAACATTTGTTACATTTTTTAATTTTTGTGACGAAGGATGAACAATTTTTTTGGATTTCTGTATTTTTTTTATTCATTTTTTTTAAATTCCATTCTTGGGCTTTTTATCAGACAAGGGAATCTGCAAAAGCCTGGTCCAATTTCCAGGATCTATGCTAAGCAACCTCAGCGGATACTAAAAGTCATACCAGATAAATTCATTTTACTAAAATCCTATTGGTGCATCATCACCCTATTCTGAAGCCTTGCTACTTGGGAGGATAAAATAACTTTAGGGTACTAAAACTGAATCAATTAAAACAGGATACCATTGAAACTCAATTCAACCAAAAGCATATATTTAAATCTGTAAAAAATTTCAGATAATGGTCAAAGCCAAACACTAATCATTGGCTTCACAAGTCCCCCTAGCATGTGTTAATTCATGAAGTGCTCTTACAGAACAAAACCGAAAAACAGGATACAAATGATTGTGATTGAACACCATTTAAGAGTATGGATATTAATATCTCATAGCTATCTCAAATGCAGGAAAGTAACTCTATTTCCTGTTGGGAATATAAATCTCACTTCTTCCCACCGCCGGAAACATTGAACTTGAAAAATATTATGTCCCCGTCTTGAACCACATAGGTTTTTCCCTCCTGCTTGTACTTTCCGGCAGCCTGTACAGAAAGCATTAGTTCACATGATTATCCAGAGGCTAAGGCCAACTATAGAAACAAAACAACAGAAGGACTTTGAATCTCAAATTATCTTACGCAAAATAGATTATCAAATCTCCTTAAAAGTTAATAGGGGTCAAAGCCCTCAATGATTTGGTTGGGATCATGTCCCAAAGGATCTGTATCATTATCAATAAGATTTTATGATTCCACCATTATCTTACAAGCAATCCTTTGTTATCATGAATTGCCCAGGTTCAAAACCATGCAAAACTATTTGTACTCATTCCTTATCCCTAGTCTTGTATACGAGCCCTGCGTCTTAATTTATAACTCTGATCTCATCACAATTTGTGTTTACAAGTTTATTCAACTGTTCTCATTTTCTGCCTTGTATATTATTATTCTCAAGTAATGACAAAATTTACTGGGGATGCAATGGAGAGATGGACAAGATGATGCTGAAAATGCATCTTGAGATTAAAACATTTACCTTAACGGATGCCTCACTCCCAAGTTCCTTCAGATCATCAAATTTCATCACCTAGACATCATAAATACATCCAAGTCAGCGACTTTTAGAGGTTCAGCGAAAATATCGACTTAGCGCTTGGTGAAAATCAAGTACAACCATTAGGAAGTTTTGGAAAATGATAGCACATTATACTCTCGGTTATACTTTTCTCTGTCATATTATACATGAAAAATCAATAATAATATACATCCCTTCATTTAGCTGCAGGTCAACATCCAATGTCACGCTGAGTGAAATGACATGCAACAACAATTATAGGAATCGACATACTATGTGATAAAATGGCAGAGTAGATATGGTTGGGCTGATGCTGATGCATATGCTTATACTTATGGAGGACAAGAGCTTAACAGTTGTAAGAAAAATGAGGCCATTGTTATGGTTCTGATAGTTGTTTTTAGCAGGTATCCCAATTCTGAAGCAAAATAGGCATATAGCAAGCACCGCCAACAATGCACTAGACAAAATTTTAAGATATGTTGCATGAATAACAACACTATGGTTGAGTTTGGTAGAGAGTATTGCACTGAGAGTATAAACTAGCTTATAAGCTACAGAACAAAAGTTAAGATTACAAGCTAGCGTAGAAAAATAATCTCATGTTGTGAGATTATAATTTTGTGAGAGTATAAGCTAGCGTTAACTATGTATTTGGTGTAACATTTAAACGCCAGCTTATAAGCTCACCAAACGGTGCTTGTATGTTATCTGAAACTTCCAAATATCATGAACAAGTAACAACCTCAGCACAGATGAATCCTTTCTCAAAGTCAGTATGGATGGTTCCAGCAGCCTGAGGAGCCTTTGTCTGCCTTCTAATTTGCCAGCACTTCACCTGTAAAAGGAAAATATATTTAGATATTCATTCACTCACCAAAGCTTAAATACATGAAAAGTATAGTCCAGAAATTTCAACTGGGAGGCACGTCAGAGTGCCAATGCTTATAATGGAAACCAAGATAACGGCCTCATAAAAAGAAGAAAAGAATAAAGGTGCAGAAAATAGAGTTACTAGGCTTGAAATTCAATCCCCCTTGCATTAATTATATTCAGTTTATCATGTACATCCAGATGATAGCATTATGAAAGTTGTAAACAGAGGAAAAAAGCAATAGCATTTACTAATGGGTTATTAAACCGCTTTAAATTCCATTCAATGCTATCACAAAACTTTGCTGCTAATACAAAAAACCAACTAAATTGACATCAAGAATTTGTTAGATATCTATATTACCTCATCAGGGCCTGCTGTGAAAAAGTATATGAGGTTAATTGTTGAAAAACCAGTCTTGATGATTTTTGGAAGAGCACTGTTGCAAAATAATCATAGTTAGATAGCATAATAAATTGAAATGTACTCTTTGTTCCTATTTGCAGAACTCCATGCTGAACTCCAGAAACTTTCTCTACAAAATTCGTTTATGTTTAAAGGAAAGCATCTTAGAAATGCATAACCAAATAATTTGAAAGTGTGAAAAAAAGATCCCACCAAGTTCTTAAAATTAATGGTAAAATCATATAAGAGATCCTTCTAGAAATAAGTATAAACATGGCCCTCCTGATCAATATATCCAGAAGTTCAAGGAAGATAGGATTTTATATTGACAAAGATTTCAGCATGACAGCAACAAATACAATACCAAATAAAATGTGATAGCTCTCTAATTGCACTTTTCTTTTCTTTTCCCCTTTTTTTATCCCTATCAGTTCGAATTGGTATGAAGTTTGTGAAACTAAAGGCTGCAAAATACAATCTTTTTATATTGAGCATACACAGTTTCTCCTTAAAAATCAAAAAATTTCATATAATTCAGCAGCCATCAGTCAAGAGATATATACAAAGTTTACATGCACTAACCTTTGTACTTTGTTCTCCTCACAATACTTTGACGCTTCATCCGGAGGCATATCAGCAAGATTTCTCTCTAACGCACAACTGAAAGGAATAATAGATTCGCCCCCATGTTCTTGAACCCTAAAAAAGGATAATGTGATTCTCATTCCTTTTGATAAAAAGAACACATAGCAGTGGCACAATGAAATCTCAGTTTATACAATTCTATGCTTCTTTAGATGAAATGTCCCATTTAATTTAAGGGATTTAAATCGATGTTATGGAAAAATTTAGCACATACCAAGTGTGAATCTTGGGCAAGAACTTGTTTTTCTTTCTTTGGTAATCCTTCTCATTCATGTTAACCTGTGGATAGATATTATTATGATGAAAAGTTCGAGGATATATCCTTGCAACTGACTATGATGAAAAATTAGAATATGGACAGAGTAACATTAAACAAAATAATACCCAAAAAATGAAGTTGTAGCACAAGTGCACAAAAGCTAATAAGTTTTCACGCACACCACAATTTTTCTATGGAATCCTTGACACAACTCTTCTTTTGTGAGTAAATAGTGAACTCAATTCATTGGTTCAGACAGGAAAATATCACCAACTCCCACAGGTTTTTCTTTCTTCACTAGAAAATACAACAATGAAGATTATTACTTGTATAAAAGGAATATTCTTGATACATTGAGATCACATAAACAGATACATGATAGATCTTAACTAGGGGCGAAAGGATGTCTAAATATAAGTAGATGCAATACGAACCTAGTATAGCCAGCTCAACAAATCCCAACGAAACTCTTTCATGTTATGATGCGAAAAATAATGGGCTTACCAAGTAAACAACAGGCTTGGCAGTAAGCAATTGAAAAGTATTCAGTATCTCAATATCAGCAGCTTTCCAATCCCCTAGGCGGACGTCTTTTCCATCCTCAAGCCAGGCCTTAACCTGTAGATAAGAAGCACCAGCACTACCTATCAATCATTTCTTTAAATGAGAAAAATGGTAAACATATAAGCCTAAAATTCAAACAAAATCATTATCCAAATTCCAAGCCAGTAAAGCCACCAACCCTTAGACACAACTCGTGCTCTATTTTTAACTGTTTGTCATTGCTCCTCTTCATGCTCTTCTCAACATCTTCAATCCTCCTTGCCATGAATTCAATATCCTACAGATAACATAAAACATAGCATGTTCTGGAATCTCAATAGATAAGTTGGGAGTTGCTTGGGACTTGGGATGACAAAGATATTACAACAAAAAAGTAAAGTTAAGTGAGACGCTAAACAAACTGGATGCCTTTAAAATTGTAGAAACGATCAATTGAGCACTAGAAAACTTGATTAACGGGAAATATACATATGAAAATCCTTTATTTAATTTCTTTACTTTTTGCTTCGAACTCCTTAACAATGAAAAGGAAACAGAGGGTAATAAAAAAAAAAAGGAAATTGACCTACATTACTGAACCAGTATACTTTTCTTAAATATACTAGTGTCACTTGTAGGGATATGTACTTGACAATATGCCTGTTTCATGTAAATTTTGCAAATAAATATTGCTTCACATACATACCAAGTATAACTGGAAAACTAAGGTTGAACAACTTACACATGCATGCATCAGCAGCATGAAATATGAAAAATATCCAATAATTATGTGAACATCTCCAGGATGTAAACAAAAATCTTACCAAAAATGGTGAGGAATTAAAGAGTATCAAACTCAAACTCAAAATGTGTAACAGAGATCCTAAACATGCAGTGGAGATGAGATCTCCATGAACAAGTAATTGGAAACATCACAAAAAATCTTTCTTATACCACTGTAGTTTCTAAACTTCAATAAGACAACAATTTATGATCATAGTGCAACTGCACAGTGCAAAACAATCAAGCATCCATCAGCTAAAGCCCAAAGAACAAGTCATAAACTTGAAATCAAGAAACAACAATACCTTTAGCCGTAATTCTGCACTAATAACCTCTAAATCCCTCACAGGATCGATGGAGTCATCAACATGGATAATGTCTGGATCTTCAAATGCACCTATAAGATGTAACTTGAAATTTTCAGAAGGTGGATTCCGAGGTAATGATATTATGAATAATAGAAAAAAATATTTAAAAAAAAAAAAAAAAACAATCAAACAAAAGTAGTAATAATTAAAAGAAATCAATGCATCTATTATTAACTACAGGTATGAATACAAGTTATACAAGAATGAGAAATGAAGTTTCCTGCAAGATGTAGATAGTAAAATTCTTTGGCACCTTAATATTAAAAATAGCATCGAAATTTGAAACAATAACTATGTAGAGTTGTAGATACATCCATTCCTTTGTAGTTTACTATGGACAGATGAGCAAAAGATGAAGGGGAAAAAAACATGGATGCATACACACAAAAAATAAAAATAAAAACAAAAATAAAAAATAAAAAAAATTCAAGAATTTTGAATTTAACAAGAAAACATGATATGTAGCAGCGCAAGAGAAAGTAGTGAAATTCCAAGATCTCAAACACTAATAATTTAGATGCCTTACGTAAAACATGAAAAATTCCATCAACCGCACGGATGTGGGATAAGAAACTGTTGCCCAACCCTTGTCCTTCATGAGCACCTCTAACTAGTCCAGCTATATCATGGATCTCCAGGAAAGCCGGTACCTGAACATGTCAAATTATAGTAGTTTTACACACACACACACACAAAAAAGGCATAGTCCAAAATAAAGCCAAGCAACTGCAATTACGAATTAACTACCAGACCTCGCTTTTTGGCTTGAACAATTGGCAAAGCCACTCAAATCGCTCATCAGGGATATTAACCCGAGCTTCATTTGGCTCGATAGTGCAAAAGGGGAAATTCTCCGCAGGTATTGCTAACTTTGTGAGCGTGTTGAATAGTGTAGATTTGCCAACATTTGGCAAACCAACCTGAAATAATCAAATAAATTATATTATTGCTATATCGATTGTTTGGGAATGCATTCGTCATGTCCGAAAGCCTTCAAAATGATTTTTAAAAAAAATTGTTTATGTTTCTCTTTTACAGCAATTTTTTGAAATAGAATATATGCTAATGGGGACAAGAAACAATTGAACTGCTTTAGAAGAAGCACTTACTATAAGTGTTTCCAGTCAGAAACTCAAAATCTTATTCAATAACAATTGATAGATGCTTTTAAAAAAGTTATTTTGAAAACTCCTTATGCAATAAGTGTTTATATTTAAAAAGAAAAAGAAAAAAAAAGGCAGCTTCTTACAGACGGACTGAAGCCTCTCACTCAATGAATTAAAAGGAATCCATGAATTGATTCAATAAAAATGACAATTCGCTCAGCATTTCAAATCACCATGAAAAATAAAGGAAAAAGCAGAAGAATCTACAATATCATATCCGATCACAGGATAAAGGAAAAAAATAAGTTAAAATGATAAACGAATCGAAAAGTAGCTACAAAACGACTAGATTGGAAAAGAAAAATAAAGAGAATAATCAGTAATTACAATTCCAATCTTGAGGTGAGAAGAGAATCGGCCGAGGATGGGGCGCTCAGCTGGCGCTTCTTTTGATTTTGAAGCTTTTGGCGGCATTTTGATTTTGATTTTTTTTTAAAAAAAAAAATCTCGGACTAGGGTTTTGCAGGGATTTGAAAAGAAGTAAAATGCGAGTCTACGTGTGGTCGGTTTAAGACGAAACTCGCAAGCAAGGCGAGATAGAGCGTCTTCACATCACAGTGGAAGTTTTTTTGCAAAAAAAAGCCAAAAGGAAAGTTTTTATTGCAAAAAAGACCTCGCATTAATTTTCTAGAGATTTACGGCCCCAGAATCTAGGGGTGAGCAAAACCGGTTTCAGTTCAACCTACCCGGAAAAAATCAGTTCATAATTAAGTGGAACCGGAACCTACCCAATTAAACAGGGTACCCTATTATTCGATTCCAATTCAGTTTCGGTCCGGTTCTGAATTACCCTATTTATATAGCATTGTCAAACTTTAAAAATGTAATTATTTATCACACGTGAATAAAATATTAGATAACACGCACATTCAAGAAATAAAAGCAAGCAACAGGGCTAAATGCAGACCAACATTCATGGCAACAACATTACAACACCAACATTAATGGCCGTTCTAATGTTGATGATAAATATTTTGAAAATTCGAAAATAATATATTAATTTCTTCTAATAAAGTATTATTTAATCTTTAACAAATAGTCAAGTACATAAAACTCAAAGACAAAGCTAATATATTTTCATATACATCAGTAACAATGCATAAAAATATGCCCATAATTAACAAATAACATAAACAAAAATAATTAGGAAATTCAATCTTGATTTCTCTAATAATACAAGAAACTTATCTGTTGTGTAGAGGATTTGGGCCTGTGTAAACTTTTCTTTTTTTTTCCTGCAGCAAGAGTTGCACCATGGGGTATCAAATCCATTTCTACATTCGGGTATCATAACGGGTATAGAATCTGGTTCTAAATTCGGTTCTGGTTCCGGTTATTCTGGAATCGGAACCGGACCGGTTAAAAATCGGTTCCATCTATTTGGAATCGGAACCGGACCGGTTACAACCAGTTCCGGTTCCAAACCTGGATTTTTGGTCCGATTCCAACCGATTCCGGGTATACTCGGAACCGGTGCTCACCTCTACCAAAATCCAAAAACTACCATTTTTAAAAAAAATTAAAAAAATACAAGTGTAATTACCAAAATGGCGCCCCATTTCATACTTATAATAGTCTCTTTTTTTTTAATTAAAAGGGTGGGCATAAATATATTCTTAATTATTAAGATATTTGAAAAAAAAAATCGACTATGTATAATAAGATAATGATGGAAGCCATTGATCGGTGAAATCACACACGTTACGCAAGCGCACATATCGCTCAAGTAGTATAAAAATATCGATCCCACAAGGACTTAATTTCTACTGTTGTTTTTAATTATTGATGTTGTTTATTTACAAGTATCTAATTGAGGTGAGAATGGATTGATTGCTGATTGGTTGGTTGAATGTGGATTTGATTAAATAAATAAAAATATAAAATAAAAACAAAGGAAATTAATAATAAAGAAAACATATAGGGTTATGAATCCGCCCAATATTATTCTAATGATGAATTTATTCTCATTTACAAGTGTAATATATTAGTTATTAACCTGTGTAACATCCCCGATCAGGGAGATGTTACCGGCAGGGGATAGGTTGTACTAACCCCATAAGCCTCTGACTTTCTAACCATAAACAGACACTAATATTCTTTTCTTTAATCAATTTTATACTATATGTGGGAGTGACATGTGTAATCACACGCGTATAACGCAAGCGCACGTATCGTTCAAGTAGTATAAAAAGTATCGATCTCACGAGGACTTAATACCTAATCTATTAATTTATGAAGCCAAATTTTTACAAGTATCTAATGGATTGATTGTTTGATTGGGTGGTGACTTTAAAATTAAAACAAGTAAATAAATTGCTTGAAAGTAGATTGAAGAAAATTCAAATTTATAAAACTATCCAGGGTTGTGAATCCTTCCAATATCATTTTAAAAGATAAAATGGTTATTTTACGTTTGTGTAATATATTGGTTTATTAACCTGGAACACGAAATTATGTAAAAGCCTCTTCCGATGGTCAAATACAAATACCCAGTATAACTCAATTAATCATATTCCTATGTTAACCAAGTTATCTGAATTCATTAATATTAAGTTCCAATTATGGCTACCCCCGCCCGACAGGTATATTCCTATCATGTAAGGAAATATATTAAAGGGTTATATATCCTCAAGGAAGATCGTGGGCTATTGAGTCTAAGGTCTTTAACCTAAAATCTCTTTTCCAAGTTCATTTTAAGTTTACCAGTTCAATTTTATTAATGGTCAGTTAATAAAAGGCATTAGGATTAAGGCTCAATAAATAAACCTTTATATTACCCAAACTGTAATTTAACCCCTTATAAACCGGTGATATTGGATTTCATCACAACCCCAGATAACTGGCTTAGTTACGACACATATTTACGAGTAGTAAAAGCTTAAATAAAATAAAAGACATAAAGTAAATTGCTGGAAATTAAATACTGAAAAGTAAATGACGGAAAGTAAATGCTGAAAATTAAATACTGAAAATTAAATGCTGAAAAGTAAATTCTGAAAGTAAATTGCTGAAAATTAAATGATGAAAGTAAATTGCTGAAAAGTAAATAAAGTAAAAGTACAATAAAATAAAATACTGAGGTAAAAATAACCACTTTTATTACTACTATTTTAGATATCTCCCTTAATATAATATATTAACTTTGCGTGATAATTACCAACCAGCCATATAGGCGGTATCCTGATTAAGTCAAATTAATAATTAATTACCAACCGACCAAAAAGGCGATATCCATGCTTAGTCAGGTTAAAACCAATTTATAATTAATTACCAACCAACCAATATGGCGGTATCCTCGTTAAGTCAGATTTTAAATAGTTATTATATTATAATTAGGGGAGATTAATCTAAATAGCAATAATAAAAGCTTTACCTTTTTACCCCAGCAATGGGGAGTTACCTTCTCATTGCTTGAAAAGTAAAAACTGAAAAGTAAAGAAAGGAAGGTATTGTGCGTAAAAGCAAATTGTGGAAAGTAAAAACTGAAAAGTAAAGAAAAGAAAGTGCGAAAGCGGAAATTAATTACTGAAAGCTGTAAATAAACAAACAAGATACAATTTTCTTAGTTATTCTTAAGGAATTTCAAAGAAGAAAGTATGAATTTTCAAATAAAATGGCTTGGTATTTATAGGCAAAATTTTGCCTCCATCAAATCATCCACCAAATCCATTATTAATTGCTCCACTAATTGCTCCACCAAATCCATTATTAATTGCTATCATGTTTGGTGGGAGTTTGACTATTTTTATTATTTATTTATTTATTTATTTGCTTTGAAAATGACTTTAATAATTACACATAACACACTTACGGATTTTTCATCAATTTCGGTCATAAAAAATTCCGAATTCTAAATTATTTTATTATTCAAAGTCCTAGATCTTTGAGTCTTCTTTAATCTGGAACTTGAATAAGCTCAATCCGATATCAAAGTAAAAAGTTATGCCCAAAATACGACAATTGCGTAAAATTGGAATTTCCGAAACTGCACTTTGTTAGAACGCCCTTTCAAGTTTCCAATCTCCAAAATTAATATATCAAGTTTAATTTTTGCCCTTATTTGACCCACATTTCATCCTAAATGATTTCATTGAGTCCCAATATTATTTTATCTATAAAATAAACTAAAACACATCAAAACGTTCATCAAACCCGAGAAACTAAACAAAATATTAAGTAAAAGGGGTGTAAATATTGATATATTTTCCGCTCATCACACCCCCAAACCTAACATTTTGCTAGTCCTCGACCAAAACAATAAAAAAAATACAATAAATAATTAAAATTAAACTAAGCCACTTTCGTAGGGATCACGATTGCATTTAGCGTATGCAACAAGCCTTTAAACCCCTAGGTGTCCCTAGTGGACGAGTTTTAGTCTAGTGAGGGCTTACAGCAACGATACCCACAAACGTTTGATAAAAGTAAAAATATAGTAAAATTAATGCACACAAAAGCAAAAAGACAAGAGAATAAAGAAGTTAGTGACTAAACAGAAACTTCTACTCCAAATTAGTAGTTGTTTTCTTTCTTTCTAAATTTCCGAATAAGTAAATTCTCCGATTATTTTTACTATTCTCCATATACACAGTCAACAAAATATTAATCAATTCATTTTGCCAACAATAGTCACAAGTGTAGTTGAGAAGAGAGTTATATTTTTGTCCTAATAGTTTTATCAGAATTCACACATTTTTTTTAGCAATGGAATAATTTTTTTTTTTTTTTTTTTGTGATTTTTCTGATTTTTTTATTTATATACAATATCTTCCATCTATGTAACGAGCTTTGGGCCGGTGGCTCCCAAACCAGTTGGCTTTAAGGCACTAGGTGTTAAAACACCCTTACAGACTTAATAAATCGGATCTCAGACGTTTTTTTTTACTCAATCGTTTTTTATAGATGCTTCCTCCAATTAAACTAAAGCACTTAATATTACAAACTTTTCAATTACATCTCATGTCTATATGTTACCATGTATGCTGATAATACGTGTCAACTGAGCATATGGAGATTCATTTTAGTCAGTATTATGGAGAATTCACAATTTAAATAATTTAAAAGGAAATAAACAAAAATTAACTTGTTCCGAAATAGGTTAAGATACGTCTCAGGAATGGAAATTCCTTACACAACTATCTCACACTAATTTCACCTGATTAATCAAATAAAAACACAAAAATACAAATTTTTTTTTTGGTTTTTGTAAAATTTTTCAATTTTTTTTTTCTTTTTCGGAAAATTTTGACTAAAAATAAAACAATAAGAAATAAAACAATAAGAACAAGATATAAGAAATGAAACAATAATAACAAGATACAATTTAATTATTCTCCTCTCTCAAACCTAAATGAGACATTATCACCAATGTCTTAAACAGTAGAAAAAGAGTATAGAAAACCGTACCTAGTTAGCTGAAATTTTACATCTAAATGAAAAGTTAAAGGTTAATATCAAGATTTATCCGACGCCTCTTACCACGATCATTATCATACCAGATTATCTTGGAAAGAATGGGGTCAATTTGAGGTTATCTGGTGCAGTTCTGGCAGTAAAGAGGAGTTCTTTTACAGGCTTTGACACGAACCCATTTCTTCGGGCATCATCAAGAAACACACAAAGAAAATCATAAAATCCATCAACGTTGTACAGTCTAAACGGTTTCTGGTGTATATTCAAGTTCGCCCAAGATAACACAGTAAAAATTTCCTCAATTGTGCCCAAGCCTCCTGGTAAAGCAATAAAAGCATCAACATGATTAATCATTTCTACCAGTCGTTCAGACATATCTGGCACGATCAGTTCATCTCCATTCGATGGTCCTATCAGATTTGCCTCTGCCAAGGGTTTTGGGATGATTCCCAAAAGTTGACTGCCTCATTCCTGTACAGCCTTTGAAACAATCCCCATTAGTCCAAGATTGCCTCCTCCATATATTAGGAGCATATTCCTTTCAGTTAAGACTCGACCCAATTCATGTGCTGCTGCTATGTACTCTGGTTTCACACCAACAGTAGTACCACAAAACACACAAATGTTTACAACTCGTCTTCTTGAAGTGGTTTCCATATTTTATGTGTTTCTTTTTAAGCTTTGGATGCCTTCAAGAGTGCAATGATGAGTTGAATTTATATAGCCTGAAAAGGGTGAGTAATAATAGGACAAGTATCTTCCAAAGGACGATTAGTAGCAAAACAATAAATCGTGAAAGGTCAAAAAGTAGCTTGGATCCTGTCGGAGAGAATAACAAAACAAATCATAATTATTAGGAAAAGACAAATGATATAATATTTACAATAATGTAACGGCTTGAATGGCGTCTATGCGTCAGGGACAAGCTTCCCATCCAATTTTCTTATAAATTGGCAAACAGAGTCTTTTAGAGTTAGATTCCCGAGACTTAACTGTTATTTTTCTTTTAAGAATTGTGTATATAACACGTGAATTTCATGATATACATATCCACTGGGATGCGTCTCAAGAGTTTTAGATATGTCATCCAAAGACTCTTTACTCAAGCCATCCCTAATGAAATTAATCTTATCTTCGCGGTTATCAGACACCATTCCTAAATATCGACAACGAGTATCACAAAACATACGAGCACATTTATAACAAACATGTAGGCACTGCATTTTGCATGTAAGTCCATATGATGAGTCTCATTTGGAGACACTACCTTTTAAGTCACGGAAGTCGCGGGAAACGAATGTCGGAAGGGGAAATTCAGAATAAGTATGTCATCGGATTCAATTCACATGTTCACTACTTTCGTTCGTGCTGCGTTCGTGAACACGTTCAAACGTTAAGCAGATTGCGAGCGTTCGTGCAGCGTTCGTGCAGCGTTCGAATCGGCATTCAAACATTGTCGGTACTTCTGGTTTTGTTGCTAGCCTCACGCCCAAGCCCAATTAGCCCACCAAAACCCACCCAAAAATAATTAAAACATTTAAAACATGTCACAAATTAAAATAATATCCTTCCTAAATTAAATAAATCACATCCCAATCTAAATAATTCACATACCTAAATAAACAAATCAAATATATCACTTTCCCAATCAAACCAAATCTCCTCCCTAACTTAAGAAGTTTTTTCCTTGTGAGACACTAATCAAAATATTCCCCCCATAATTACTTGATCCATTCCTATTCAAACCTTAGAAACCCTAGCCTTTGCCTATAAAAAGAAGCCTAAACCAACCTTTCACACCCTATCACATACATAAAAATCAAAGAAAATTATGCAAAGCATTAACCCTCAAAGCTCTCTTGGCTCATTCATCTAAACACACAAAAGCCTAACTGAATCTCACGTAAACACATTCTCTCTCCCACCTGCAACCTCTCAGCTATAACACAAAACACTCCCCTTTACATCACCGAAACAGTCCCCAAACTGCACAATAACACCACCAAAAATCACCCCTAAAACTGCACTATAACCACCGAAAAACACACTCAAACAACAGCCCAAAAAGACGCCAAAATAGTCCCTTAATACAGTGAAAATAGTGACCATAAAATACAGCAAAAATAGCAGCAAAATAGAGGAAACGATGACCCAAAACCGCGAGCCAACGAACGAGAGCAGTGGACCAGTGAACCAGAGGAGTTGCGGAGCATCAACCCTTCCGACGGCCGTGTAACACGCTTTCGAGATACGACCTAAGAGGTTAGACCTGAGGGCACCTTCTTTATTATTATCTCTCGTTTTTTTCTTTTATTTTTCATTTATTTTAATACTTTGTTACATGTGAGTATTATGGATTGATGCATGATGTGAATTCCGGATGAACGAAATATATGGTCTCTCTTGTGGTATATCGGATGGAAACCCGGACGTAAATTTCGTAGCCGAATCCGAATGGACGGTAGTGCGGTCTGTACTTAGGATACAACGCCACGTACCGCTTGAGAGACACAAATATTGTTTCATCCAACTTTGTATTTAAGCATGATTTAGTCGTTTTTGCTTTATTTTATCTTGTTTATTTATTATCCGCCATTTACTTTCTGTATGTTATTTGTTTTTGTATTGATGATGCGGTGCGCATGGGCTAACTAGGGTGGATTAAAGGTCCTCTATTAGAGGGAAAATGCCTAAAAGGATACCTTTACCACGATGTTTTGCCGCGCCGGACGAAGTATGTTTGATTGAATGTGAGATATGTTTAATCGGACATAGGGAGTTCCACATCATTGTCTTATTCATTTGTATGCATAGTAATATAATGTGAAATGGGCTAACTAGGGTGGATTAAAGGTCCTCTATTCGAGGGAAAATGCCTAAAGGCTACCTTTACCACTATGTTTTGCCGCGCCGGATGAAGTATGTTTGATTGAATGTGAGATATGTTTAATAGGACATACGGAGTTCCACATCATTGTCTTATTCATTTTTATGCATAGTAATACAATGCGCATGGGCTAACTAGGGTGGATTAAAGGTCCTCTATTCGAGGAAAATGCCTAAAAGGCTACCTTTACCACTATGTTTTGCCGCGCCGGATGAAGTATGTTTGATTGAATGTGAGATATGTTTAATAGGACATACGGAGTTCCACATCATTGTCTTATTCATTTTTATGCATAGTAATACAATGCGCATGGGCTAACTAGGGTGGATTAAAGGTCCTCTATTCGAGGGAAAATGCCTAAAAGGCTACCTTTACCACTATGTTTTGCCGCGCCGGATGAAATATGTTTGATTGAATGTGAGATATGTCTAATCGGACATACGGAGTTCCACATCATTGTCTTATTCATTTGTATACATAGTAATACAATGCGCATGGGCTAAGTAGGGTGGATTAAAGGTCCTCTATTCGAGGGAAAATGCCTAAAAGGCTACCTTTACCACGATGTTTTGCCGCACCTTTTGTTATGTCATTGACCTTTGCATATCATTGCTCTATTTATGCATGTATTGCATTCTAGAACGCATGGGCTAACTAGGGTGGATTAAAGGTCCTCTATTCGATGGAAAATGCCTAAAGGCTACCTTTACCACGATGTTTTACCGCGCCGGACGAGGTATACTCGATTGAATGGGAATAAGTTCAATCGGGCACACGGGGTCCTACATTGTGCATCTGTGTATGTGTTTGCGTCGTCTATCATGCATTAGGTCTTGTCCCGTTTGAATGCGTTCTCGAACGCTATATGAACGCGAACCTTCTGTTTCCCGTTCGAATGTGTTTACGAACGCTACTCGAACGCACATGCATTTTGTTTCATCAGGCCTTGTCCCGTTCGAACGCGTTCTCAAACGCTATACGAACGCGAACCTTTTGTTTATTGTTCGAATGCATTTACGAACGCTACTCGAACGTGCATGCATTTTGTTTCATCAGGTCTTGTCCCGTTCAAAACACGTTCTCAAATGTTATACGAACGCGAACCTTCTATTTACCATTCGAACGCGTTTACGAACGCTACTCGAATGTTTATGTGTTTTGTTTTATCATGGATCATGTATTGTCCCATTCGAACGCGTTCTCGAATGCTATACGAATACGAACCTTCTGTTTACCGTTCGAACGTATTTTCAAACGCTACACGAACGCACGTACACTGAACTGAGTTCTTTTCATCATATTCCATGCATGATTGCTTCTTGGGTGATTTCTCTAGCGTTATGTAATTAACCATGCCATTACATTATTGACATTTTTGCTGTTATCATCCATTTGTATTCCCGCATTCATCTATTTGATGTGTTCGCAAGATTGTGTTCAAGCATGATTAGGTCGTTAGGATGTTACTTGTTTCTCAAGCATGATTTAGCCATTAATATGTTATTCCTCTATGCATGATCTTGTTATCTCCTTTCACAATAGGTGTTTCTTTATGTTTATGTTTAGGTTGTTATTTATTTTTCGTGTTTGATGATTCAACATGTTCATGAGATTATTGTGTGATATCGTATGTTTGCCGTTATGATGATTCATTTTATACATGCGAACTTAGGAGTAGATTATCCTTGGAAATATATGTTGCTTAGGCTTGGTTAGATTATTGCAAAAATCATATCATTACAAGTGGCATAAGTAAGGGACCGTTTCGAACCCAACGGTTTGAGGTCTTCCCTTGCTAGGGGTGAGTGCGGCCTTAAATCATTTTCCCGGTTCACACCGGGTGGCGACTCCATGTTATTTCTCCGGTTTAGTTCCCTCGTTGGCTACTCCGTACTCCCGACTGGGCCGTGAACCCGGAACAACGTCGTCCAACATCTGTGTCCTACAGTCTGGCGACTCCACTGGGGATAGAGAATTGGCCCCGAAATAATGCCTTGTAATGATTGTGATTTGTGCTTTAATTAACCGTGTTTATCGTGGGTTGAAAGAGGTTTAATCAAATGCACTTTTAAGGCTAGGTAATGGTTTGGTGTCTTCCCTCATTCACTACCTTTCTATAAGGAAAAGCTGCGAAGGCACCTAGATAATCATGTACTTGTAGCCTACCGTGATGGACTAATTTGGAGGACTCATTGTTTATTCCTGTCACCAAGCGATAAGAGCCTAAGAGGCTTGGGTTTTTAAGAGAGTTCGCTCCGCCCTCCCTCTGGGAATCTACAACGGGAAATCCATTTGACAGTCAGTCATGCACCATAACTCGTTGGCACGTACCGTAAGGTATAAAAAGGGTGCACTCACTTGGTTGCTCGAACCCTTGAGTGAGGAGACCTAGTTGTGGGCAATCCTTCGCCAGCGAGAGTCTTTATTCACACTCCCGCAAACCCACACGTATACCGAAGTTGTATGACCTATAGTAACTATTTCCTTGTGCTTGTGGACCATCCTCGTTTGGATGCAGTTGGGCTTCTTGTCAGAAATGCGAACTTATTGGGCCATTTAAACTGGGACGAGTTCGTATCCTATGAAAATTGGGCCAAAAGCTTCTGAAATGTCGATGGGCCGCTCTGTAGAAATTATTGCTTTATGCTTGAATTATCTCTTTATGCTTGTATTTGGGGACCATCCTCATTTGGATGCAGTTGGACTTCTTGTCAGAAATGCGAACTTGTTGGGCCATTTAAACTGGGACGAGTTCGTATCCTATGACAATTGGGCCAAAAGTTTCTAAAATGCCGATGGGCCATCCTGTGTTTGGGTCCCTTAGCATTTGAAGTTGTTTAACCATGTTGTCGCAAAGGTGTAAACCTGTTGGGCCTTTTCAACTGGGACAAGCTTGCACCTTGCAATAATATGATTGAAGCTTTAAAATGACAATGGGCCGAATTATATGTTCCACACGTCGCACGTATCTCATGCATCTCATGCATACACACATCATGTTAACTCTCTTGTGTCTTAAGAGCCATCATAGATATCTGTTGGGTTAGGGAAAATGGAAGACTTGTTAAAAGGCCGATAGCAAACATGAGCGAATCAGAGAATGGAACATCCCGTATGGATCAGTTGGAAACCAATCTCACCAAGGTTACTGAACAGTTGCAAGCCTTGACTGCTGCTATGGCCAATATGGTTGTGCCCCGTGCTGGGGGAAACTATGAGAATGAGAGGTGTGAAGACCCTCAAACTAGATTGAATGATGATATTTTCGGGTTTTGATGATGATATGGCTGAATATGCTACGGGGAAAGTGGCAGGGTCTCAAGCTGAACTGCAGAAACTCCGAGATCATGTAGAGTCGGTTACCAGTAAGATGAGGGGCAAACATGAAGACCTGCTAGATTATGAGGCAATGACCTTTGAAGAACAGTTGTCAGCTCAATTCAAGATGCCAAATATGGTCAGGTTCAACGGGAATGGGGATCCTAGGGTCCATCTTCGTCAGTATGTTTTAGTTATGAGTTCAGTGGGTTTATCCAAGCGTCAGGTTCAAAAATGTTTGGGATGTCACTCGAGGGGGCACCCGTGGTATGATATCACAACCTGAGAGGAAGATCAAGGAGGATTGGTGGGAATTGGCAGAGGCCTTTTTGAAACAGTATGTTACAGATCTGGAGATCGACTTGTCACTCCGGGACTTAGAAAAACCAAGCAGAAGCCAGAAGAAAGCTTCAAGGAATGTAGAACCGTTGGAGGAGCCAGCTTTTGAAAATGCAGACTCGGCTCTCAGAGAAGGACCAGATAAAAATGATTATCAAGGGTACTAAGCCCTCAATCTATGGAAAGTTGAGGAGGATGACCTCCATGATTACTGTTTTCGACAGTTGAGGGAGACTGTCATGGATATTGAATTAGAAGAAAGTGAGAACAGAAGTTCTATAGCCTGAACATGAGGCCCATTGGAGGAACATCAGGTGCCAAACCTGTTTCTGCTGAGATTGCTGCTATCCGAAACTGGCATTTCTCTGACCTAGGTAGACCCTTGTCTAAGGTATTATAGAAATTAAAGAGACAGTGACTTCTGAAACCCTTAGAAACCAAACCACTTCCACACCATCCACAACCACATCTCAACCTGAACCACTATTTGCATTTCCATCAACAGAAGGGCCATGACACTGACAATTGTACCCGCCTTCGCCATGAAATCCAGGACCTTATAGACTCCAAAAAGATACCCGACCCAGAAACAGAATAGCCTAACACACACAAAACCCCCTGCCGAATTACCACTCTGTCCCACCACCAACCTATATGATAAACTCTGGCCTACCCGGAAGCCTTGTCCTCAAATCCTTTGACCACCAAGCCTTATGCCTGGGAATTTGGGATAGCAGCAGCGAGGATGAAACATAACATGGGAAGAATATCTGGGAATATTTCTCTAGTACTGATGAAGAGGTGGTAAGAGGAATGACACGCAGGGGGCGTTTCTACAGTGATATGGCTGAGAAGGGTAAAAAAGTGTTGACGGAAGGCAGATACGTTTCTGAAAATATGGAGAATGCTGAGGGGGATGCAGTGCTATGTCAGTTAAGGAAGATATGGGCACAGGTTAGCATCTGGGAATTGTTGTGTTCGTCCCAGGAGCACAGGCTGGCAATGGTTGAGGCCTTGAGCAAGATAGTGGTAACGGAGGATGCCAACCCCGCGATGTTTGTCGGATCAGTGCAAAAGGAAGCTTTGCATATAATAACATTTTATGAGGAGGAACTCTCGGCCGAGGGAAGAAATCACAACAAGCCTTTATTCATCAGAGTTGAAGTGAGGGGCAATAGGACATCTTGTGTGATGGTAGATGATGGCTCATCCATCAATGTGTGTCCATTGAAGATTTTGGCGAAGCTGGGTATGAAGGCAACGGATCTGGATCCCTCCAATATGACCATCAAAGCTTATGATGATAGTAAGAGAGGAGTTGATGGTACCTTTACCGCAGTAGTCAAGGTTGGCCCGATTGAGGATGAGGTTGAGTTCACAGTACTGGATATCCCGACTACTTTTGCTTTGTTATTGGGAAGGCCGTGGTTCCACAAGCTTGAGGGCGTGCCATCCACTCTACATCAGGTTATTAAGTTTCCCTACGGGGGAGAGATTGTCACCATCCGAGCTGAAGTAGATAATGATGTGGCTGCTTTAGAGATACAGTCTTTCACGAGGTTCCAGGTATCGTCAACTTTTGAGGAGTGGGTGGATCCTAAGATGGCTAGGATCATGGAGAAGATGAAGTTCGAGCCGAGTAAAGGTTCGACATTGCCACACTTTAAGGGGCAGACTACCCGGAGAAGGTTGGGATACATGTCTGATGAGGATAAGCCGAAAGCCAAGAAGAAAGGGTTGAAGCTGATGGAATGCTTTGTGAAGGCAACGGGATATCAGGGAGAACCTGAACCGGTAGAAGTCAATGGGATTGTGGTACCCGGGTTTGAGATCTTTCAGGAGGTGATAAGTGAGAAGTCACTGGCATCAGAAATTGTGAAGAATGAAGAGGAGAAATGGGGAAAAAGAGCTGATGAAGTTGGAGGGCCTGACCTTCAAGGAAAATGAGGAAGAACCAGTTGTGGGAGATGAAGCATCTGTGGAGGATGAAGATTTATCTCTCTAATTTATTTGAATGTATTCATGCATCTGCTAGCAATAAAGACAATCATTTTGCTTACTCGTCTGAGTCTTTCCCTTTCCATTTGCATGACTTGAGTATATTTGATATCAGTTCCACCAGAACAAATGCATTCAACCTTGGTACGCCAGAGAGCCCCAAGGAAATTCTAATTGCAATGAGGTTACCTCTGAGGAGCGGGAGAAATTAGAAGGAATATTGGCCAAATATGACAAAGTGTTTGCTTGGTCCTATGAGGACATGCCTGGAGTAGACAGAAGCATCGCCCAGCATACATTCCAACTTATCTAAATATGAAGCCGATGAAACAAAAACTTCGACGGATGAGACCTGAGTGGGCCGAGAAAGTCATAGAAGAAGTCAATAAACAAATAGATGTGGGATTCCTGGAAGTGGTGAAGTATCCTGAGTGGTTGGCAAATATTGTGCCGGTGCCAAAGAAAGACGGGAAGGTCAGAATGTGTGTGGATTACAGAGATCTTAACAAGGCTTGCCCGAAAGATGATTTTCCTTTACCTCATATAGATGTGCTAGTTGACAGTGCGGCCTTATCTGCCATGTATTCATTTGCAGATAGGTTTTAGGATACAATAAGGTTCTCATGGTTGAAGAAGACAAGCACAAGAATGCCTTTATCACCGAGTGGGGCACATATTGTTACAAGGTAATGCCATTTGGGCTCAAGAATGCAGGAGCTACTTATCAGCGGATGACCACTACGCTATTCCACGATTTGATGCACAAAGAGATTGAAGTGTAGGTGGATGATATGATGGTAAAATCAGAGACAAGAATTGGGCATATAGAAGCATTAGAGAAGTTCCTTCAGAGAGTTGACAAATACAACTTGCGGTTGAATCCCAAGAAATGTGTGTTTGGGGTAACATTAGGAAAACTGCTGGGACATATAGTTGGAATGGGAGGAATAGAGGTAGACTCTGAGAATATCAAAGCAATTACTGAGATGCCAGCATCGAAGACAGAGAAGGAAGTCAGAGCATTCCTCGGGAAAATTCAGTATATCAGTCGGTTCATCGCCAAGTTGACATCAGTATGTGAGTCTATCTTCAAACTGCTGAGAAAAGACCAACCATTGAAATGGAATGAGCAATGTCAAGCAGCCTTCGACAAGATCAGAGAATACTTGGTAAAACCTCTTGTATTGAAACCTCCGAGTCCGGGTTTGGCCATAGAATCAGAAGCATTGGGGGCAATGATGGTACAGACAGATGAGACAGGGGTAGAGCATGCAGTCTACTATCTCAGTAAGAAGATGCTTCCGTACGAAGCCCGCTATCAAGAAGTAGAGAAGATCTGTTTGGCAGTGGTATAGGCGTCCAGAAAACTGCGGCATTACTTCCAGTCTTACATGATCCAGGTGGTAGCCAAAAAAAACCCCTTGAAGTATCTACATTCAGTGCCTTCGTTAGTGGGGAAGTTGGGCAGATGGTTAGTATTGCTGACAAAGTTTGACATTGAGTATCTCACCTCCAAAGTAATCAAAGGGCGAGTCGTAGCAGAGTTCTGGCATTACAACCTATTGAAGGGGATCAGTACAAGTTTGAATTCCTAGATGAAGAGATCCAAGCAATAACAGTTCAAAGATGGAAGATGTATTTCGACGGCGTAGTGAATTACAAAGGAACTGGAATTGGGATCGTGATAATGACCCCTGAGGGAGAATCCTTGCCTATGGCCAAGAGGTTGACGTTAGGAGTAACTAACAACATGGCCGAGTATGAAGCATATGCTTTTGGATTGACTACATTGATAGCCTTGAAGCCTGAGAACATGGAGGTCTACGGAGATTCGATGTTGGTAGTCCGACAGATGCAGGGAGAATGGGAATTGAAGGAAGAACGGTTGAAACCTTACCTTTTTTACCTCAGAAAGTTGGCACAGGCTATCCCCGATTGTAAGTTTCAGCACTTGCCGCGAGAAGAGAATCAGATGGCAGACGCATTAGCTACACTTGCAACGACTTGGGAAAATCCAGAGAAGTTAGTGATGAGACCATTGGTACTGACAACAGCAAACAGACTCGTTTATGAGATAGAAAGAGTTCTGGAAATGGAGATCGATGATGGTAAACCTTGGTATCATGACATTCAGAGGTGTCTGGAACACAGAGAATTCCCAGAATGAGCAAGTAGAAAAGACAGAATAGCCACTCAGAAGTTGGCTTCTCAGTATGTGATTTTGAAAGGAGAATTGTACAAGAGACAGGTAAATGGCGTTCAGCTGAAGTGTTTGAGAAAATAAGAGGCTCATAAGGCAATGGAAGAAATACATGCCGGGGTATGTGGACCGCACATGAATGGGTTGAATTTGTCTCGCAAGATTGTAAGATAGGGTTTCTACTGGTTGACCATGGAGATAGATTGTGCAAAGCTAGTAAAACATTGTCATGATTGTCAAGCGCACGGTAATTTGAATCATCTGCCTCACACAGAGTTGCATGGGCTATCAGAGCCATGGCCTTTCTCAGCATGGGGAATTGATATGATTGGGGAGATTCGACCGAGTACATCAAATGGACATCGTTTCATAGTAGTGGCAGTGGACTACTTCTCAAAAATGGGTGGAAGCCGAGTCATTCCGTAACGTTACAGTAAAGCAGATGGCGAAGTTCATAGCTCGGAACATCATATGTCGATATGGATGCCGTATCATGTAGTGACAGATAACTGAGTTCAGTTTCAAGGGGAAACGAAGGCAATGCTACAGAGATATGGGATAGGACATCACAAGTCATCACCTTACCGGCCGCAGCCAAATGGGGCAGTTGAGGCAGCCAATAAGACAGTAAAGAAGATATTAGCCAAGATGACAGAGAACTGCAAAGATTGGGCTAACAAGCTACCGTATGCCCTGTGGGGGTACAGAACATCAGTAAGAACAGCAACAGGAGCCACGTCTTACTCTTTGGTCTATGGAATGGAAGCAGTACTGCCAGTGGAAGTTGAGATACAATCCTTGAGGGTATTAACAGAAACAGAGTTACCTGAACAAGAATGGGCCGCACAGAGATTTGAACAGTTAGCACTACTGGATGAAAAGAGGATGAAGTCCTTACATCACATGCAGATATATCAGAAGAGACTAGCCAGAGCATTCAACAAGAAGGTGCGTCCTACTAAGATCAGAAAAGGGTGATTTAGTACTTAATCAGTCGAGGCCGTCAATGACAGACCCAAGCGGAAAGTTCAGACCTAGCTGGGAAGACCCTACGTAGTGCAGAAAGTAATGGGAAATGGGGCAGTGAGACTGTTAGATTTGGAAGGGAACGAGTTCTCCGAGCCGATCAACGTGGATAGATTGAAGCAGTATTTTACCTAAGGGAAAGAAGACCGAGCAGTCACCAGGGAATTAACAGAAGACCTAACCCAACGGGATAGGAAACTCATTCATGCATGCATGCATACACGTAACATATTTGCATTCTTTTTGTGTTTGTTCTGTTTTGTAATAACAGGTTTCAAAGAAGAAAAAGAGAAGCGGTAAAAGCAAGCCAACCAGAAGCAGCAACAGTACAGTGTCATCAGTTTCAGGAAGGAATCAGTATCAGTTTGGGGGTGGGGCCCATGTCAACATCAGTTTGGGGGCGAGGCCTATGTCAGCATCAGTTGGGGGATGAGTCCTAGGGTCGAGGCCCACATCCGCATCGGTTTGGGGGCGAGGCCCACATCAAACATCAGTTTGGGGGCGAGTGTAGACATTGCATTTTTGCATGTGAAACCCGATGAGGAGTCTCGTATGGATGCACCACCTTTAGGTCGTAGGAGTCGCGGAAAACGGTTGTCGGAAAGGCAAAGTCAAGAATTGACATGTTTTGTTTAAGTTCGCTCGGAGTTCGCTTGTTGAAAGTTCATATTTTAAACGTATCTCTTAACCCGAAATCACCCCAAACCATTCTAAAGCCACCTAAGCACCCAACCCACATCCAAAGCCCATAAAACCAAAATAAATCAAACACCAAGCCCACCCTCCATTAGGCCCACGACCATAACACTAAAATTACCCCTCCTTACACTATTCCAACATGATTTACCCATATACCAAACTTACTTTAACCATTCCACCTCACTTTAACAAAATATTAAATAAATAACACTTCACTCATTCAATACCCATACCTCACCCATACTTCACTCATTCAAACCCATACCTCACCCATACTTCACTCATTCAAACCCATACCTCACTCATTCACACCCACACCTCACTCATTCAAGCCCATACCTCACTCATTCAAACCCATACCTCACTCATTCACACCCATACCTCACTCATTCACACCCATACCTCACTCATTCACACTTACACCTCCACTACACCATTTGCCTATATAAACCATCATTTTCCACCTTGAAACCCCTAACACATACCTAAGGAGATCAAGCACACATCAAGCAAAGACTCAAGCATTTTGAAAGATCAAAACAGCCCTACATCTTCCCTGCACATCACGCCCACACACCCCTCCTCACTGCCCACTGATTCACACACATTACAGCCCTCCCCAATCAGCCCTCAACCTCACGTAGTTGGCCTCTAATTTCCTCTATAATTCAAGCACACTACAGCCTCTGTCCAGACCTGAAGATTCACGCCATCACAGCCCCCAAACCAGCCCCATTTTCACGCCAAGATAGCCTCCAAACAGACCTGAAACTCACGAACATACTGCCTGCCTGAAATTAGCCCCACGAAATTGCACCCAAATCACCCTTATTCCCCCCTCAAACCAGTGCACAAACTGACCTTATCAACCCTCTGAAGGTCAAGCCAAACAGCAGCTCGAGGGGACTCCAAACAGCGAACAAAAGTGCGAAACAGTGAGCAGAACATTGAACCAGCGAACCAGTGAAATTGTAGTGCCTTTGCCCTTCCGACGGCCATATAACGCATCTCCAAGGAACGGCATAAAAAGGTTAGACCTGAGGGTTTATATTACAGAATTTTCTCACATAAAATAATGATTTAAAAATTTATTTTTGGTATTTTAGCATGAGTAGTTAACTTGGCATGTCGTTTAGGAGTAACTCACATGAAATAATGGCTTAGAAAAATGTATTCTAGGTGTTTAATGTGTTTAATTAGTTTAGTATGTTGTATTAAATTTATTTGCATGAGATAATGATTTAGGAAATGTATTTTTATTTGTTTAGCATGAATGATTAGCTTGGCGTGTCATTTAGGATTAATTCACATGAAATAATGATTTAGAATGGTTGTTTGAGCATGTTATTAGTTTACATGGAGTAATGACGTAGGAAGTATGTTTAATTTAAATGGCTATTTAAGCATGTTATTTAGGATTAGTTTACATGAAATATTGACTTAGAATATGTGTTTAATAATGCTAGCATGAATAGTTAATTTAACATGTTAATTAATTTAGGTTACATAAATTAATAAGGTAGGATTGCATGTAATTTGTTTTTTTTTTCTGTCGCATGAATGTCATTAATTAGTACGTGATGTGGTTTTGAGTGAATGGAATATGTATTCTTTTTGTGGTATATTGGATGGAAACCCGGACATAAATTCCATAGCCGAATCCGAATGGACGGTAGTATGGTTTGCACTCGGGATACAACGCCCCGTACCACTTAAAAGACTCACATTTTTCATTTCACTCAAATTTGTATTTGAAGCATGATTAGATTGTTGTAATGTTGTTTTTACTTTCAAAGCATGTGAACTTAGATTTAGGCATGTATGTTGAGTAGACTTGGTTAAAATTATACAAATCCATTCATTACAAGTGACATAAGTAAGGGACCATTCCGAACCCAACGGTTTGAGGTCTTCCCTTGCGAGGGGTGAGTGCGGCCTTAAATCTTTGTCCCGGTTCACACCGGGTGGCGACTCCATGTTATTTCATATTTCTCAGCTAGGCCGCGAGCCTAGGACGGCGTCGCCCAGTTTCTGTGTCTACAGTCTGGCGACTCCACTGGGGATAGAGAATCGGCCTCGAAATATTGTCTTGTAATATTGGATTTGTGTTTTAATTAACCATGACTACTGTGGGTTTAGGGAGTTTAATTAAAAGCATTGTTAGGGCTAGGTGATGTTTGGTGTCTTCCTTCACTCACTACCTTTTTACAAGGAAAAGCTGTGAAGGCACCTAGATAATCATCTTCCTAGGGGATGGTTGGTGTCTTCCTTCACTCACTACCTTTTTATAAGGAAAAGCTGCGAAGGCATCTAAATAATCATCTCATGTGATAGACTAATTTGGAGGACTCGTTGTTTATTCCTGTCACCAAGCGATAAGAGCCTAAGGGGCTTGGGTATCCACGGTGAGCTTTGCTCCGCCCTCCCTCTGGGGAATCTACAACGGGAAGTCCATTTGACAGTTAGTCACATACCTTAACTTGTTGACATATAAGGTGCACTCACTTGGTCGTTTGAACCTTGAGTGGGGAGTCCTAGTTGTGGGTAATCCTTTGTCAATAAGGGCCTTTGTTTACATTCCTAGAACTTACACATGAACCTTAGTTTTGTGACCAGTAAAAATTACTTATTTATGCTTGTGTTTTGGACCATTATCATTTGGATTCAGTTGGACTTTTTGTCAATAAATGTGAACTTGTTGGGCCATTTAAACAGGGACAAGTTCATGTCCTTTGACAATTAGGCCAAAAGCTTCTAAAATGCTAATGGGCCATTTTGTGTTTGGGCCTTTTATCATTTGGAGTTATTTAGTTATATTATTGCAAAGTGTAAACCTGTTGGGCCTTTTCAACTGGGACAAGTTTGCACTGCGCAATAGTGTGATTGAATGCTTTAAAATGATGACGGACCTATTAGCGTAAATTCTTTTATAAGTTTATTTGCATTACACACATGTCATGCATACATGCATCATGTTAACCCTTTTTGTGTCTAAAAAGCCATTATAGATTCTCGTTGGGTTAGGGAAGAAGGAAGACTTGTCAAGAGGCCTATAACAAATATGAGTGGATCAGAAAATGAGATATCTCGCATGGATCAGCTAGAGAATAGTTTCGCCAAGGTTACCGAACAGTTGCAAGCTCTGACTGCTGCCATGTCTAATATAGCTGTACCCCGTGCTGGAGGTAGTTCTGAAAATGAGAGGCGTGAAGAGCCTCCGAGCAGGGTTAATGATGATATTCCGATGTTTGATGATGATATGGTTGAGTATGCCGCTGGGAAAATAGCCGGGCCTCAGGCAGAATTACAGAAGCTCCGGGATCAGGTTGAAATGGTTACCCGCAAGATGAAGGGTAAAGATGAAGATCTGCTGGATTATGAGTCGATGACTTTTGAAGAAAAGTTACCGGCTAACTTTAAAATGCCTGATATCTCTAAGTTCAATGGAAATGGGGATCCGAGGGTCCATCTCCGTCAGTATGTTTCAGTTATGAGTTCGGTGGGCCTATCACAGCGCCAAGCCCAGAAGATGTTTGGGATGTCACTCGAAGGAGCTCCCGTGGTGTGGTATCACAGCATTGAGAAAAAGGTTAAAGAAGATTGGAGGGAGTTGGCTGATGCTTTCCTGAAGCAGTATGTCACGGACCTGGAGATTGACTTGTCGCTCCGTGACTTGGAAAACATCAAGCAGAAGCCGGAGGAAAATTTCAAAGAATATGTGGACCGCTGGAGGAGCCAGCTTCTAAAGATGCAGAATCGGCCATCAGAAAAAGACCAGATCAAAATGATCATCAAGGGTACTAAGCCCTCCATTTATGGTAAGCTGAGGAGAATGGCCTCGATGATCACAGACTTTCGACAGTTGAGAGAGACTGTTATGGATATCGAAGAGGAAGAAGTCGAAAATCGGAAGTTCTATAGCCAGAATAGGAGGACTTTTGGGGGGCCCTCTGAGACCAAGCCCGCTACCGCTGAGATCGTTACCATAAAGAATAGGCAATTCTCCAACCTTGGTAAGCCTCTTTCAAGGGTGTTCGAAAAGCTGAAAGCACAAGGACTTTTAGAACCTTTAGAGTCCAAACCAATTCCAAACCCTGTTCCACCTAACCTTGACCTGAGCCTATATTGTCACTTCCATCAGAGGAGAGGCCATGAAACTGACAACTGCATCCGCCTTAGACATGAAATCCAAAACCTCATTGACACCCGTAAAATACCCGATCCAGAAAAACCCAACACACACATAAATCCTCTACCAAACTACCACTCCGTCCCACCACCCACTTATATGATCAACTCCGGCCTGCCTAAAAGCTTCGTCCTCCAAGATTTCAATCAGTCAGCTTCTTTCGTGGGAATGGGAGATGACAATGGTAGGAACCTTAAGCCAAGGAAGAAGGCAATGATGTGAGTGACGGGACTGTTCTCCTTGGTTTGTTTGATTTCAATCCTGCATTTTCAAGACATTTGGTTTTGTCTACTTGTTCAAACCTGTTCTGCTCTTAATGATTAAAAGATGTTCATTTCGTTTACATATCTGAGCCCCCCCCTTTCAACCCGAACGACATGAGGATATTTGACAAAAGTATTCAACCCTGGTACCATGATATCCAACGATACTGGAACGCAAGAACTCCCAGAAGAAGCAAGCAAAAAAAAAGAGACAGAATGGCCATTCAAAAATTGGGAAACGGGGTAGCGAAACAGTCAGACTTGGAAAGAAATGAGTTCACCGAGCCGATTAATGTTGTACTTTACCTGAGGAAGAGAAGACCGAGCAGTCACCAAGGGAATTGGCAGAAAACCTAACCCAACGGGATAGGAAATTCATCCATGCATACACGTAACTTGCATCCCTTGTTTTGTGTTTTGTTTTTGCAGATTTCAAACAAAAGAGAACCAGCGGGGGGCGATCAGAGACATATGGCGTCAATGAGCACAATGAGGATCCAACCTATCATGAACAGGGAGGACCTCTACACTTGCATACTTACATGCACACTTATTTATTCTGTTGTTGTGTATTTACAGGTTTACAGAAAAAAAAAAGAGAAAAAGAAAAAGAAAATGGCAAAGATCAAAAGGGGACATAAGCACTGAGGATGACATTGGAGCCACCTTGACAGAAGGATTTCGGTCATGTCTGGCTGAAAACGATGAATTTAGTGCTAACAGGGAGGCAACCCATACACTTTGTTGCAATTTCTATTTTCATGTTTTGTGTATACATGTCGTAGAATTTTTAATTTTGTGTGTTATTTTGGTAGGCATTGGAGCCACCTTGACAGATGGATTTCGGTCATGTCTGGCTAAAGACGATGAATTTAGTGCTAACAGGGAGGCAACCCATACATTTTGTTGTGATTTCTATTTTCATGTTTTGTGTATACATGTCATAGAATTTTTAATTTTTTGTGTTATTTTGGTAGGTAAAAGCAAAGACATAACGTCTTAAGACAGAAGAGATGATACTTGGCAATCACGATGATGAGAGCTAATTCATTAGTGGTGGCAGAGTAAAAGAAGAATTCATGAGACGCATCCTAATGAACTTATGCCAAGCAAGAGGCGTGCTGAGTACACAATTCCTTTGCTTTAATTATTGCTTTGATTTGCCTTCTTTTGTTATTTTCTGTTATTTTTCGTGGACAGAATCCACAACTTTTAGGACTTCTTTTGGTATTTTCTTTTATTTTCGTGGATAGAATCCACGACCTTTTGACATTTCACGATTTCTTTTGTTGCTTTCATAGACAGGATCCAGGACCTTTTGACTTCTCGTGGCCTCTTTTGTGGTTTAGCTGACCACCATTCGGTGAAAGGTACTAGTACAATTATTACTCATCTTTTAAGTACTATAAATTCAGCTCAGTATTTCTCTACCTCAACACATTCAAATATACATCCGAGTAAAAGAGAGAAATGGAAGCCACTTCCAGGAGACGAGTTGAGACAATTGTGTGTTTTGCGGTACCAGTGTGGGTACTAAACCGCAATACATAGAGGCAGCCCAAGAATTGGGCCGAGTCATTGCTGAACGGAATATGCACTTAATATACGGTGGAGGCAATCTTGGACTGATGGGAATTGTGTCAAAGGCTGTACGTGACGGAGGCAGTCCAGTTCTGGGAATCATCCCAAAGCCTTTGGCGGAGGCGAATCTGATAGGACCATCGAACGGAGAAGAATTGCTCGTGCCGGGAATGTCAGAGCGACTGGTGGAGATGATTAACCGTGCAGATGCCTTTATTGCTCTACCAGGAGGTTTGGGCACGTTGGAGGAAATGTTTATAGTGCTATCTTGGGCGAACCTAAACATACACCAGAAACCCCTTGGATTATTTAACGTTGATGGGTTTTATGATTTTCTTTATGTGTTTCTTGAAGACAGCCGAAGAAATGGGTTCGTAACGAAACCTGTGAACGAACTCCTTTTCACAGCCAGAACTGCCCAGGATTTAATTGACCAAATCTTGGCCTTTGAACCGCACGTGGACCCTATCATTTCCAAGATCAAATGGTCCGAGGACGACCGTGGTAAAAAGCGTAAACTGAATCTGGATCTTAACCTCTAGTCATTTGTATTACTATCTTGTTTATTTTGTGTTATTTGAATAAAAATAAAAAATAAAGAAAAAAAATATAATAATAATAAAATGAAAAATAAAAAAAAAAATGAAAAAAAAATTGAGTGAGATAAGTTTTAATAGTTAGACATATGTCCGGTGATGACATTGTATGCTGTAGGGAGAAACCCTAGAAACGATAAGTGCAAGACACGCTCCCTTCCAGTATTCCGAATGGATTGATCTGAGTTAGACTCACGAGCACTGGATTACAGAATCCTAGCAGTAGAAACCTGAGTAGTTATCGATGTGACTAGTTGAAGAGATGACGAATCGGTGAATGACCGTTTGCCTGGGTGTCCACGCTTTTTTACTGATTCTATGATATATGATATGGTTGGAAATAAAGAAACAAGTCTCTGGAAAAAAAAAGAATAAAAAATAGACCACCTATAACCGATAAGCGTGAAGCTACCCATGGGCGAGTATTAGGACCACTATGAGGAGAAATGCTACCTTAAAGGGTAGGTGTGTCAGAAAAAGAAAAGAGAAGAGAAAAAAAAAGAAAAAAAAAAGAAAGAAAAAGAAAAAGAAAATTCAAAATGAAAAGAAAGAGACAAAAGAAAATGAAGAAAACCATATCATGTTGAGTATGCTGAAGTAATCACAGAACGTGATTAAGACATCTAGGTTGGTTAGACCCACTGGTTCGATTCTCTGAAACGAAATCACCAAGTTGGCTTACAAAGGATTAAGCTGCGAAAGAGCCTTAGCGCACACACACACTAGGAGTCTAGTTCAGATCACCTATTCAGACGATCGAAATTGAGTGTATCAAGTACTTTGAAGGTTCTCTGGTTTTGACACGAAGCATTCGTTGAGGACGAAAATATGTTTAGCTATTAAGATTGTCTCGAGGAGAGTAATATAATATATTGAAATAAATCATTTGCATCATTATCAATCTTTGCCGGGTACGGCACTCTGCGGGTTGAGGCTCACACCATTATCAGTGCTGCCGGGTATGGCATTCTGGGGGCGAGGCCCACATCAGTTCAGTATCAGTGCTGCCGGGTATGGCATTCTGGGGGCGAGGCCCACATCAGCTACATTATCAGTTTTCAGAGATGAGTCACAGGGTCGAGGCCTACATCAGCTACAGCATCAGTTTCGGGGATGAGTCCCAAGGTCGAGGCCCACATCAGTATCAGTTTCACCGGGTATAGCATTCTGGGGGTAGGCCCACACCATCATCATTGTCAGTTTCGCCGGGTATGGTATTCCGGGGGCGAGGCCCACATCACATCAGTATCGGTATCGTCGGATATAGCACTCCGTGTACGGAGACACATTCAAATCAGCATTGGTTCAAAGATGGACCGCTCTCATATCAGCATTGGTTCGGAAATGGACCACTTTCACATCAGCTTCAGCTTTGGTTCGGAAATGGACCACTCTCATATCAGCATTGGTTCGGAAATGGACCACTTTCACATCGTCTTCAGCATTGGTTCAGAAATGGACCGCTATCATATCAGCATTGGTTCAAAAATGGACCGCTTTCACTTAAGCATTGGTTCAAAAATGGACCACTTTCACATCAGTTAGGGTTCGGAAATGGGCCGCAATCACATCAGTTAGGGTTCAGAAATGGGCCGCTTTCACATCAGTTATGGTTCGGAAATGGGCCGCAATCACATCAGTTATGGTTCGGAAATGGACCACCATCACACTCACCTTGCCGAAAATGGCGCTCCAAAATGGGGCACACACTCTCATATGCAAAAATGGCGCTCCAAAATGGGGCACACTCTCATTTGCCGAAAATGGCGCTCCAAAATGGGGCACACACTCTCACTTGCCGAAAATGGCGCTCCAAAATGGGGCACACACTCTCTTGCCGAAAATGGCGCTCTAAAATGGGCACACTCTCACTTGCTGAAAATGGCGCTCCAAAATGGGGCACACACTCTCATATGCCGAAAACGGCGCTCCAAAATGGGGCACACACTCATCACTTGCCGAAAATGGCGCTCCAAAATGGGGCACACTCATCACTTGCTGAAAATGGCACTCCAAAATGGAGTACACACAACAGATGCCAAAAATGGCGCTCTGAACGACATATCATATACATCTAATTTTGTTTTATATTTGCAGGTTTGTGGCCGCAAAGACCTCTCATCAAGTAACGGTTCAAAATGAGCCACATTCTCACACAGCACGGTTCAGAAATGAACCAGTACCACATCAGCTACCGAAAATGGCACTCCAAAATGGAGCACTCACAACATATGCCGAAAATGGCATCCCGAAAATGGAGCATAGTTCGAAAATGGACAATCATCACCACTGCGGCACTCTAGGTACGGAGACGCAACCGCGACGCCTTAGGTACGGGGCTTAGCACCATCAGTTCAGAACAACAGGCAGACCATGCGGCAGCTGGCGAGCCAGGTAAGTAAAAATGCATTGCACGAACTTTGATAGGGTTGTCACTGTCACACACTGAACAAATCCCATCAAAGTGGGGGCGACTGTAGACATTGCATTTTTGCATGTGAAACCCGATGAGGAGTCTCGTATGGATGCACCTTTAGGTCGTAGGAGTCGCGGAAAACGGTTGTCGGAAAGGCAAAGTCAAGAATTGACATGTTTTGTTTAAGTTCGCTCGGAGTTCGCTTGTTGAAAGTTCATTTTTTAAACGTATCTCTTAACCCGAAATCACCCCAAACCATTCTAAAGCCACCTAAGCACCCAAACCACATCCAAAGCCCATAAAACCAAAATAAATCAAACACCAAGCCCACCCTCCATTAGGCCCACGACCATAACACTAAAATTACCCCTCCTTACACTATTCCAACATGATTTACCCATATACCAAACTTACTTTAACCATTCCACCTCACTTTAACAAAATATTAAATAAATAACACTTCACTCATTCAATACCCATACCTCACCCATACTTCACTCATTCAAACCCATACCTCACCCATACTTCACTCATTCAAACCCATACCTCACTCATTCACACCCACACCTCACTCATTCAAGCCCATACCTCACTCATTCAAACCCATACCTCACTCATTCACACCCATACCTCACTCATTCACACCCATACCTCACTCATTCACACTTACACCTCCACTACACCATTTGCCTATATAAACCATCATTTTCCACCTTGAAACCCCTAACACATACCTAAGGAGATCAAGCACACATCAAGCAAAGACTCAAGCATTTTGAAAGATCAAAACAGCCCTACATCTTCCCTGCACATCACGCCCACACACCCCTCCTCACTGCCCACTGATTCACGCACATTACAGCCCTCAATCAGCCCTCAACCTCACGTAGTTGGCCTCTAATTTCCTCTATAATTCAAGCACACTACAGCCTCTGTCCAGACCTGAAGATTCACGCCATCACAGCCCCCAAACCAGCCCCATTTTCACGCCAAGATAGCCTCCAAACAGACCTGAAACTCACGAACATACTGCCTGAAATTAGCCCCACGAAATTGCACCCAAATCACCCTTATTCCCCCCTCAAACCAGTGCACAAACTGACCTTATCAACCCTCTGAAGGTCAAGCCAAACAGCAGCTCGAGGGGACTCCAAACAGCGAACAAAAGTGTGAAACAGTGAGCAGAACATTGAACCAGCGAACCAGTGAAATTGTAGTGCCTTTGCCCTTCCGACGGCCATATAACGCATCTCCAAGGAACGGCATAAAAAGGTTAGACCTGAGGGTTTATATTACAGAATTTTCTCACATAAAATAATGATTTAAAAATTTATTTTTGGTATTTTAGCATGAGTAGTTAACTTGGCATGTCGTTTAGGAGTAACTCACATGAAATAATGGCTTAGAAAAATGTATTCTAGGTGTTTAATGTGTTTAATTAGTTTAGTATGTTGTATTAAATTTATTTGCATGAGATAATGATTTAGGAAATGTATTTTTATTTGTTTAGCATGAATGATTAGCTTGGCGTGTCATTTAGGATTAATTCACATGAAATAATGATTTAGAATGGTTGTTTGAGCATGTTATTAGTTTACATGGAGTAATGACGTAGGAAGTATGTTTAATTTAAATGGCTATTTAAGCATGTTATTTAGGATTAGTTTACATGAAATATTGACTTAGAATATGTGTTTAATAATGCTAGCATGAATAGTTAATTTAACATGTTAATTAATTTAGGTTACATAAATTAATAAGGTAGGATTGCATGTAATTTGTTTTTTTTTCTGTCGCATGAATGTCATTAATTAGTACGTGATGTGGTTTTGAGTGAATGGAATATGTATTCTTTTTGTGGTATATTGGATGGAAACCCGGACATAAATTCCATAGCCGAATCCGAATGGACGGTAGTATGGTTGCACTCGGATACAACGCCCCGTACCACTTAAAAGACTCACATTTTTCATTTCACTCAAATTTGTATTTGAAGCATGATTAGATTGTTGTAATGTTGTTTTTACTTTCAAAGCATGTGAACTTAGATTTAGGCATGTATGTTGAGTAGAATTGGTTAAAATTATACAAATCCATTCATTACAAGTGACATAAGTAAGGGACCATTCCGAACCCAACGGTTTGAGGTCTTCCCTTGCGAGGGGTGAGTGCGGCCTTAAATCTTTGTCCCGGTTCACACCGGGTGGCGACTCCATGTTATTTCATATTTCTCAGCTAGGCCGCGAGCCTAGGACGGCGTCGCCCAGTTTCTGTGTCTACAGCGAGGCCTATGTCAGCATCAGTTGGGGGATGAGTCCCAGGGTCGAGGCCCACATTCGCATCAGTTTGGGGGCGAGTCCCACATCAACATCAGTTTGAGGGTGAGGCCCATGTCAGCGTCAGTATGGGGATGAGTCCTAGGGGCGAGGCCCACATCAGTATCAGTATCAGTTTTGGGGAGGAGTCCTAGGGTCGTGACCCACATCATCAACATCAGTTTTGGGGATGAGTCCCAGGGTCATGACCCACATCATCAGTAGTAGTTTGGAGATGAGTCCCAGGGTCGTGACCCACATCATCAGCAATTTTGGGGATGAGTCCTAGAGTCGTGACCCACATCATCAGCATCAGTTTTGGGGATGAGTCCCATGGTCGTGACCCACATCATCAACAGTGTTGGGGATGAGTCCCAGGTCGTGACCCACATCATCAGCAGTTTTGGGGATGCGTCCCAGGGTCGTGACCCACATTGTCAGTGGTATTGGGATGAGTCCCAGGGTCGAGGCCCCCGTTGTCGGTTGCAATTATTGGGATGCGTCCCAGGATCGAGGTCCACTGTATCATCAGTTTTGGGGATGCGTCTCAGGGTCGTGACTCACATTGTCAGCGGTATTGGGATGCGTCCCAGGGTCGAGGCCCCCGTTGTCGGTTGTAGTTATTGGGATGCGTCCCAGGATCGAGGTCCACTGTGTCATCAACTCAGCTCGAAGCAGCAGGCAAGTCAAGTGGCAGCTGGCGAACCAGGTAAGTAAAAATGCATTGCACAACTTTGATAGGATTGTCATTGTCACACACTGCACAAGTCCCATCAAAGTGGGGGCGACTGTAGGCACTGCATTTTGCATGTAAGTCCCTATGATGAGTCTCATTTGGAGACACTACCTTTTAAGTCACGGAAGTCGCGGGAAACGAATGTCGGAAGGGGAAATTCAGAATAAGTATGTCATCGAATTCAATTCACATGTTCACTACTTTCGTTCGTGCTGCGTTCGTGAACACGTTCGAACGTCAAGCATATTGCGGGCATTCATGCAGCGTTTGAATCGGCATTCGAACGGTGTCGGTACTTCTGGTTTTGTTGCTAGCCTCACGCCCAAGCCCAATTAGCCCACCAAAACCCACCCAAAAATAATTAAAACTTTTAAAACATGTCACAAATTAAAATAATAGCCTTCCTAAATTAAATAAATCACATCCCAATCTAAATAATTCACATACCTAAATAAACAATCAAATATATCACCTTCCCAATCAAACCAAATCTCCTCCCTAACTTAAGAAGTTTTTTCCTTGTGAGACACTAATCAAAATATTCCCCCCATAATTACTTGATCCATTCTTATTCAAATCTTAGAAACCCTAGCCTTTGCCTATAAAAAGAATCTTAAATCAACCTTTCACACCCTAGCACATACATAAAAATCACAGAAAATTCTGCAAAGCATTAACCCCTAAAACTCTCATGGCTCATTCATCTAAACACACAAAAGCCTAACTGACTCTCACGTAAACACATTCTCTCTCCCACTTGTAACCTCTCGACAGTAAGACAAAACACTCCCCTTTACATCACCAAAATAGTCCCCAAACTGCACCATAACACCACCGAAAATCACCCATAAAACTGCACTATAACCACCGAAAAACACACTCAAACAGCAGCCCAAAAAGACGCCAAAACTGTCCTTTAATACAGTGAAAATAGTGACCAGAAAATACAGCAAAAATAGCAGCAAAACAGAGGAACGACGACCCAAAACCGCGAGGCAACGAACGAGAGCAGTGGACCAGTGAACCAGAGGAGTTACGGAGCATCAACCCTTCCGACGGCCGTGTAATGCACTTTCGAGATACGACCTAAGAGGTTAGACCTGAGGGCACCTTCTTTTTTATTATCTCTCATTTTTTTTCTTTTATTTTTCATTTATTTTAATACTTTGTTACATGTGAGTATTATGGATTGATGCATGATGTGAATTCCAGATGAACGGAATATGTAGTCTCTCTTGTGGTATATCGGATGGAAACCCGGACATAAATTCTGTAGCCGAATCCGAATGGACGGTAGTGCGGTCTGTACTCGGGATACAACGTCACGTACCGCTTGAGAGACACAAATATTTCGTTTCATCCAACTTTGTATTTAAGCATGATTTAGTCATTTTTGCTTTATTTTATCTTGTTTATTTATTATCCGCCATTTACTTTCTGTATGTTATTTGTTTTTGTATTGATGATGCGGTGCGAATGGGCTAACTAGGGTGGATTAAAGGTCCTCTATTAGAGGGAAAATGCCTAAAAGGATACCTTTACCACGATGTTTTGCCGCGCCGGACGAATTATGTTTGATTGAATGTGAGATATGTTTAATCGGACATAGGGAGTTCCCACATCATTGTCTTATTCATTTGTATGCATAGTAATATAATGCGAATGGGCTAACTAGGGTGGATTAAAGGTCCTCTATTCGAGGGAAAATGCCTAAAAGGCTACCTTTACCATGATGTTTTACAACGCCTTTTTGTTATGTCATTGACCTTTTGCATATCATTGCTCTATTTATGGATATTTGGCATTCTAGTGCGCATGGGCCAACAAAGGTGGATTAAAGGTCTTATATTCGAGGGAAAATACCTGAAGGCTACCCTTACCATGATATTTTACCTCGCCGGACGAGGTATATTTGATTGAATAGAAATAAGTTCAATCGGGCACACGGGGTCCTATATTATGCATCTGTGTATGTGTTTGCGTCGTCTATCATGCATCAGGTCATGTCTCATTCGAACGCGTTCTCGAACGCTATACGAACACGAACATTCTGTTTCCCATTCGAACGTGTTTATGAACGCTACTCGAACGCACATGTATTTTGTTTCATCAGGCCTTATCCCGTTCGAACGCGTTCTCAAATGTTATACGAACGTGAACCTTCTGTTTACTGTTCAAACGCATTTACGAACGCTACTCGAACGTGCATGCATTTTATTTCATCAGGTCTTGTCCCGTTCGAACGAGTTCTCAAATGCTATACGAACGTGAACCTTCTGTTTACCATTCGAACGCGTTTACGAATGCTACTCGAATGTTCATGCGTTTTGTTTTATCATGCATCAGGTCTTGTCCCGTTCTAATGCGTTCTCGAACGCTATAAGAACGCGAACCTTCTTTTTACCGTTCGAACGCGTTTTCAAACGCTACAACGAATGCACGTACACTGAACTGAGTCATTTTCATCACATTTCATGCATGATTGCTTCTTGGGTGATTTCTCTTGCGTTATGTAATTAACCATGCCATTCCATTATTGACACTTTTGCTGTTATCATCCATTTGTATTCCTGCATCATCTATTTGATGTGTTCGTAAGATTGTGTTCCAGTATGATTAGGTCGTTAGGATGTTACTTGTTTCTCAAGCATGATTTAGCCATTAGTATGTTATTCCTCTATGCATGATCTTGTTATCTCCTTTCACAATATGTGTTTCTTTATGTTTATGTTTAGGTTGTTATTTATTTTTTGTGTTTGATGATTCAACATGTTCATGAGATTATTGTGTAATATCTTATGTTTGCCGTTACGATGATTCATTTTATACATGCGAACTTAGGAGTAGATTATCCTTGGAAATATACGTTGCTTAGGCTTGGTTAGATTATTGCACAAATCATATCATTACAAGTGGCATAAGTAAGGGACCATTCCGAACCCAACGGTTTGAGGTCTTCCCTTGCGAGGGGTGAGTGCGGCCTTAAATCATTTTCCCAGTTCACACCGGGTGGCGACTCCATGTTATTTCTCCGGTTTAGTTCCCTCATGGGCTACTCCGTACTCCTGACCGGGCCGTGAGCCTGGAACAACGTCGTCCAACATTTGTGTCCTACAAAACACATATTCTTTTGGCTCTTCTCTTTTTAGTATATGTGCTTATTCCTAAACAAGACAGATGTGAAATAAAAGAGTTAGAAGACTCACCTGCCAATCGGACCCGTGCTTCAATAATCCAATGAATGTCAGTTGGAATACCTTTGATCATTAATAGTCTCATTCGTTCCAAGCGACCTTTGTAAACTTTCATCAGAGAGTTTTGAGGGAGAGAAGGAAATTGCTTGTGAAGATTCGCGAGAGCGTCTTTCATCGTGAAATGACTTTACCTGCAAAAATTAAACACACAAAAATAAAACACACCAGATCACAATATATACACAAATTGCATGGGTTGCCTCCCTGCTAGCGTTAAGTTTAAAGTCATCAGCTAGACATGACTGTCCGAACGTTAGGCTGAATCTGAAAGTGTGACACTTTCTTTTGTATCTCAAATGATGCTCCCCAATAGTGCATGATACACTTTTTTTTAACCTTGAATGTTTTGTTGGAGTTGGGATAATGTATCTCAACGGCTCTATCTGGTAAAACTTTGGTGATTAAGAATGGACCCGACCACAGTGATTTTGGCTTCCATGGGATGAGTTTCAAGCTTGATTTGTTTAACAGTACCCGCTGCCCTGGTTCTAGTTGTATGCGCACTAACTTCTCATCGTGTCTCTTCTTGGCCTTTTCTTTGTATAGTTTAGCATTCTCAAAAGGCTGTATGTGAAATGCCTCCAATTCTTTGAGCTGTTGGAACTGTTTCTCTTCTGTTGCTGTAGTGCAAGAATAGGCTTCTTCAGTACGCAGTACGATTTATCTTCAGACTCCACAGACAGTTTGTCAATAGAACTTTGCATTGCATTGGAGTTCTGGATGGTACTATGTATCACATCAAGTCTGAAACATTCCTCATTCTTTTCGTCATCCGGGAAATTCATGGCTTTGAAAACATTGAATGTTACTTCTTGGTCATGTACCCTCATGGTTAGTTCTTCTTTTTATACATCAATAATGGTTCGACCTGTAGCCAAGAATGGTCTCCCGATGATGATCGGCATGTCTTCATCTTCCTCCATATCAAGGACAATAAAATCTGCTGGGAAAATGAATTTGTCAACTTTGACCAACACATCTTCAACTACACCTCTCGGAAATACGAGCGTTCTATCGGCAAGTTGTAGAGAGACTGAGGTTGGCATTGTTTCTTCAATCTGCAGTTTCTTGTAGATAGAAAAAGGCAACAAGTTAACACTGACACCTAAATCACACAAAGCCTTACCGAAGTCATGTTCTCATATGGTGCAAGGAACATTGAAACTGCCATGATCTTTAAACTTCGGGGGAAGTTTCCTCTGAATGATTGCACTGCATTCTTCTGTCAATGCTACTGTCTCGTATTCTCCAAATCTCCATTTTCGTGAAAGAATGTTTTTTATGAATTTGACATAGCTGGGCATTTCTTCCAAGGCTTCTGCAAATGGGATGTTGATATGCAACTTTTTGAACACCTCCAAGAATCAAGCAAACTGCTTGTCCAGTTTGTTCTTCTGAAGTCATTGAGGAAAATGTGGAGGTGGAATGATTTGATCTTTTTCCTTTGCTTCTTTTTCCTCCATATGTGGAACTGCATCTTTTGGAACTTCTTCAATGGTTGCCTTGATTCCAACATTTTTATTGATTTCAGTACCACTTTTCAAAGTAATGGCTTGACATTGCTCCTTCCTTCCTCGGTTTCTTGGATTTGGTTCTGTGTTACTGGGAAGATTTCTTGGTGGTCTGTAACTCTGAGAATTGGTCAGTTGTCCAATTTGATTCTCCAATGCTTTGATAGAAGCAGATTGGCTCTCAATCATATCATCATATTTTTTTTAACTGAGTCAGCTCTTCTGTAATTCATGGTTCTCTTTTGTGCTCATGGCCTTTGTTCTGTTGTTGTTGGAATCTGGGTGGTGGATAGTTCATTGGCCCTGAATTGTTGCTCCAAGCGAAATTGGGATGATTCCTCCACCCTGAATTGTAGGTGTTGGAATATGGATTGTTCCCATGTCTGTTGAAATTATTGACATAGTTCACCGTTTCTTCATGTTGGTTTGGTTCGGGTGCTCCTCCATATGGTGAACTTGTGGCTCTGGTGATGTTTACAACTTGCGTGCTAAGTGTTTCTAGGCTTTTGCACATTTCCTCCAACTTAGTATTCACTGCTGAGTTAGCTCCAACTTCATAAATTCCTGCAATTCGTTGAATTATGCTCCTTTCTGTTGGCCACAATGAATTGTTGTTAGCCATTTCTTCGATTAAGTCCCAGGCTTGATATTCTCCTTTTTCCATCAAAGCTCCTCCAGCAGCAGCATCAATTATGGTTCTCATCAATCTAGAAAGTCCATTATAGAAAGTTTGGACTTGAAGCCATATTGGAATCTCATGGTGAGGACATTTCCGGAGCAAATATTTGTACATTTCCCAAGCTTCATAGAGAGTTTCCGATTCAAGTTGTACAAAGGATGTGATGTCATTTCTCAATTTTTCTTTTCTTGCTGTGGAAAGTACTTTGCAAGGAATTTGGTGGCTAGAGTGTTCCAAGTTGTGATGGAACATGCTGGTAGTGAATGTAGCTAAGCTTTTGCTCTGTCTTTCAAGGAATATGGAAAAACTCGCAGTCTCATTGCTTCTTCTGATGCTCTGTTGTAATTAAAAGTGCCGCAAACTTCCAGGAAGTTGCTGATGTGGGCATTAGGATCTTCAGTTGCATTCCCCCCAAATTGTACTGACTGCTGAATCATCTGAATGCATGTTTTGATGTCACACGCATTTACTGGTAATGGAGGAAGTATAATACAGGAAATGAGGCCGTCCACCACTGGAATGGTTCCGTCTCGAATGGGAATTGGTAGTGCAACTTCTAAAGGTTCAGGTTCCATGTTAACGATTGCTTCTTGGCCTTATCGCCTTTCCCTTCTCAACTGTCTGATGGTTTTCCAATCTCTGGGTCAAGCGGTCGGAGTTCAAAGCTTCTGGTTCATCTTATGTAGTGTTTGAGAACCTGAAACACAAGAAAACATAAACAATAAGTAAAAACAAAATTAGATACAGGTAAAGGTATCTAACCTCAAAATTAATAGTGAAAGATAAATAAGTCCCCGGCAATGGCGCCAAAAACTTGACCGGCGTAATCACACGCGTATAACGCAAGCGCACGTATCGTTCAAGTAGTATAAAAAGTATCGATCCACGAGGACTTAATACCTAATCTACTAATTTATGAAGCCAAATTTTTACGAGTATCTAATGGATTGATTGTTTGATTGGGTGGTGACTGTAAAATTAAAACAAGTAAATAAATTGCTTGAAAGTAGATTGAAGAAAATTCAAATTTATAAAACTATCCATGGTTGTGAATCCTTCCAATATCTTTTTAAAGATGAAGTAGTATTTTACGTTTGTGTAATATATTGGTTTATTAACCTGGAACACGAAATTATGTAAAAGCCTCTTCCGATGGTCAAATACAAATACCCAGTATAACCCAATTAATCATATTCATATGTTAACCAAGTTATCTAAATTCATTAAGATTAAGTTCCAATTATGGTACCCCCGCCCGACAGGTATATTCCGATCATGTAAGGAAATCTATTAAAGGGTTATCTATCCTCAAGGAAGATCGTGGGCTATTGAGTCTAAGGTCTTTAACCTAAAATCTATTTCCAAGTTCATTTTAAGTTTACCAGTTCAATTTTATTAATGGCCAGTTAATAAAAAGCATTAGGATTAAGGCTCAATAAATAAACCTTTATATTACCCAAACTGTAATTTAACCGCTTATAAACCGGTGATATTAGATTTCATCACAACCCCAGATAACTGGCTTAGTTACGACACATATTTACGGTTAGTAAAAGCTTAAATAAAATAAAAGACATAAAGTAAATTGCTGGAAATTAAATATTGAAAAGTAAATGACGGAAAGTAAATGCTGAAAATTAAATACTGAAAATTAAATGCTGAAAAGTAAATGATGAAAGTAAATTGCTGAAAAGTAAATGATGAAAGTAAATTGCTGAAAAGTAAATAAAGTAAAAGTACAATAAAATAAAATACTGAGGTAAAAAGATCCACTTTTATAACTACTATTTTAGATATCTCCCTTAATATAATATATTAACTTTGCGAGATAATTACCAACCAGCCATATAGGCGGTATCCTGATTAAGTCAAATTAATAATTAATTACCAACCGACCAACAATTCGATATCCATGCTTAGTCAGGTTAAAACCAATTTATAATTAATTACCAACCGACCAATATGGCGGTATCCTCGTTAAGTCCGATTTTAAATTTTAATAGTTATTATTTATAATTAGGGGAGATTAATCTAAATAGCAATAATAAAAGCTTTACCTATTTACCCCAGCAATGGGGAGTTACCTCCTCATTGCTTGAAAAGTAAAAACTGAAAAGTAAAGAAAGGAAAGTATTGTGCGTAAAAGTAAATTGTGGAAAGTAAAAACTGAAAAGTAAAGAAAAGAAAGTGCAAAAGCGGAAATTAATTACTGAAAGCTGTAAATAAACAAACAAGATACAATCTCTTAGTTATTCTTGAGGAATTTCAAAGAAGAAAGTATGAATTTTCAAATAAAATGGCTTGGTATTTATAGGCAAAATTTTGCCTCCATCAAATCATCCACCAAATCCATTATTAATTGCTCCACTAATTGCTCCACCAAATCCATTATTAATTGCTATCATGTTTGGTGGGAGTTTGACTATTTTTATTTATTTATTTATTTATTTGCTTTGAAAATGACTTTAATAATTACACATAACACACTTACGGATTTTCATCAATTCGGTCATAAAAAATTCCGAATTCTAAATTATTTTATTATTCAAAGTCCTAGATATTTGAGTCTTCTTTAATCTGGAACTTGAATAAGCTCAATCCGATATCAGAGTAAAAAGTTATGCCCAAAATAAGACAATTGCGTAAAATTGGAATTTCCGAAACTGCACTTCGTTAGAACGCCCTTTCAAGTTTCCAATCTCCAAAATTAATATATCAAGTTTTTTTGCAAAAAAAGCCAAAAGGAAAGTTTTTATTGTAAAAAAGACCTCACATTAATTTTCTAGAGATTTACGGCCCCCAAAATCTAGGGGTGAGCAAAACCGGTTTCGGTTCAACCTACCCGGAAAAAATCAGTTCATAATTAAGTGGAACCGGAACCTACCCAATTAACAGGGTACCATATTATTCGGTTCCAATTCGGTTTCGGTCCGGTTCTGAATTACCCTATTTATATAACATTGTCAACTTTAAAAATGTAATTATTTATCACACGTGAAAAAAATATTAGATAACACGCACATTCAAGAAATAAAAGCAAGCAGCAGGGCTAAATGCAGACCAACATTCATGGCAACAACATTACAACACCAACATTAATGGCAGTTCTAATGTTGATGATAAATATTTTGAAAATTCGAAAATAATATATTAAATTTCTTCTGATAAAGTATTATTTAATCTTTAACAAATAGTCAAGTACAAAAAACTCAAAGGCAAAGCTAATATATTTCATATACATCAGTAACAATGCATAAAAATATGCTCATAATTAAAAATAACATAAACAAAAATAATTAGGAAATTCAATCTTGATTTCTCTAATAATACAATAAACTTATCTGTTGTGTAGAGGATTTGGCCTGTGTAAACTTTTCTTCTTTTTTTTTCTGCAGCAAGAGTTGCACCATGGGGTGTCAAATCCATTTCTACATTCGGGTATCATAACGGGTATCGAATCTGGTTCTAAATTCGGTTCCGGTTATTCCGGAATCGGAACCGGACCGGTTAAAAATCGGTTCCATCTATTTGGAACCGGAACGGATCGGTTACAACCAGTTCCGATTCCAAACCCGGATTGTGTAAACTTTTCTTCTTTTTTTTTCTGCAGCAAGAGTTGCACCATGGGGTATCAAATCCATTTCTACATTCGGGTATCATAACGGGTATCGAATCTGGTTCTAAATTCGGTTCCGGTTATTCCGGAATCGGAACCGGACCGGTTAAAAATCGGTTCCATCTATTTGGAACCGGAACCGGATCGGTTACAACCAGTTCCGATTCCAAACCCGGATTTTGGTCTGATTCCAACCGATTCCGGGTATACCCGGAACCGGTGCTCACCTCTACCAAAATCCAAAAACTACCATTTTAAAAAAAAATACAAAAAATACAAAAAATACAAGTGTAATTACCAAAATGGCGCCTCATTTCATACTTATAATAGTCTCTTCTTTTTTTTTTTTAATTAAAAGGGTAGGCATAAATATATTCTTAGTTATTAAGATATTTGAAAAAAAAATCGACTATGTATAATAAGATAATGATGGAAGCCATTGATCGGTGAAATCACACACGTTACGCAAGCGCACGTATCGCTCAAGTAGTATAAAAATATCGATCCCACAAGGACTTAATTTCTACTGTTGTTTTTAATTATTGATGCTGTTTATTTACAAGTATCTAATTGAGGTGAGAAGGGATTGATTGCTGATTGGTTGGTTGAATGTGGATTTGATTAAATAAAATAAAAATATAAAATAAAAACAAAGGAAATTAATAATAAAGAAAACATATAGGGTTATGAATCCGCCCAATATTATTCTAATGATGAATTGATTCTCATAGACAAGTGTAATATATTAGTTATTAACCTGTGTAACATCCCCGATCAGGGAGATGTTACCGGCAGATGATAGGTTGTACTAACCCCTTAAGTCTCTGACTTTCTAACCATAAACAGACACTAATACTCTTTTCTTTAATCAATTTTATATTATATGTGGGAGTGACCGGCGTAATCACACGCGTATAACGCAAGCGCACATATCGTTCAAGTAGTATAAAAAGTATCGATCCCACGAGGACTTAATACCTAATCTATTAATTTATGAAGAAAATTTTTTACGAGTATCTAATGGATTGATTGTTTGATTGGGTGGTGACTTTAAAATTAAAACAAGTAAATAAATTGCTTGAAAGTAGATTGAAGAAAATTCAAATTTATAAAACTATCCAGGGTTGTGAATCCTTCCAATATCTTTTTAAAAGATAAAATGGTTATTTTACGTTTGTGTAATATATTGGTTTATTAACCTGGAACACGAAATTATATAAAAGCCTATCCGATGGTCAAATACAAATACCCAGTATAACTCAATTAATCATATTCCTATGTTAACCAAGTTATCTGAATTCATTAATATTAAGTTCCAATTATGGCTACCCCCGCCCGACAGGATATTCCTATAATGTAAGGAAATCTATTAAAGGGTTATCTATCCTCAAGGAAGATCGTGGGCTATTGAGTCTAAGGTCTTTAACCTAAAATCTCTTTTCCAAGTTCATTTTAAGTTTACCAGTTCAATTTTATTAATGGCCAGTAATAAAAAGCATTAGGATTAAGGCTCAATAAATAAACCTTTATATTACCCAAACTGTAATTTAACCCCTTATAAACTGGTGATATTGGATTTCATCACAACCTCAGATATCTGGCATAGTTACGACACATATTACGGATAATAAAAGCTTAAATAAAATAAAAGACATAAAGTAAATTGCTGGAAATTAAATACTGAAAAGTAATGACGGAAAGTAAATGCTGAAAATTAAATACTGAAAATTAAATGCTGAAAAGTAAATGCTGAAAGTAAATTGCTGAAAAGTAAATGATGAAAGTAAATTGCTGAAAAGTAAATAAAGTAAAAGTACAATAAAAGAAAATACTGAGGTAAAATGATCCACTTTTATTACTACTATTTTAGATATCTCCGTTAATATAATATATTAACTTTGCGTGATAATTACCAACCAGCCATATAGGCGGTATCCTGATTAAGTCAAATTAATAATTAATACCAACCGACCACCAGGCGGTATCCATGCTTAGTCAGGTTAAAACCAATTTATAATTAATTACCAATCGACCAATATGGCGGTATCCTCGTTAAGTCAGATTTTAAATAGTTATTATATTATAATTATGGGAGATTAATCTAAATAGCAATAATAAAAGCTTTACCTTTTATCCCAGCAAGGGGGAGTTACCTCCTCATTACTTGAAAAGTAAAAACTGAGAAAGTAAAGAAATGAAAGTTCTGTGCGTAAAAGTAAATTGCGAAAAGTAAAAACTGAAAAATAAAGAAAAGAAAGTGCGAAAGCGGAAATTAATTACTGAAAACTGTAAATAAACAAACAAGATACAATCTTCTTAGTTGTTCTTAAGGAATTTCAAAGAAGAAAGTATGAGTTAACAAATGAAATGGCTTGGTATTTATAGGCAAAATTTTGCCTTCATCAAATCATCCACCAAATCCATTATTAATTGCTCCACTAATTGCTCCACCAAATCCATTACTAATTACTCCACTAATTGCTCCACCAAATCCATTATTAATTGCTATCATGTTTGGTGGGAGTTTGACTATTTTTATTTTTTATTTATTTATTTATTTATTTGCTTTGAAAATGACTTTAATAATTACATATAACACACTTTCGGAGTTTCATCAATTTTGGTCATAAAACATTCTAAATTCTAAATTATTTTGTTCTTCAAAGTCCTAGATATTTGAGTCTTCTTTAATCTGGAACTTGAATAAGCTCAATCCGATATCGGAGTAAAAAGTTATGCCCAAAATACGAAAATTGCATAAAATTGGAATTTTCGAAACTGCACTTCGTTAGAACGCCCTTTCAAGTTTCCAATCTCCAATATTAATATATCAAGTCCAATATTTGCCCTTATTTGACCCAAATTTCGTCCTAAATGATTCCATTGAGTCCCAATATTATTTTATCTGCAAAATAAACTAAAACACATCAAAACATTCATCAAACCCGAGAAACTAAACAAAATATTAAGTAAAAGGGGTGGTAAATATTGATATATTTTCCGCTCATCATGGAGCGTAGCCCAAAACTCATCAATATGAATTAAAAACTCAATAATTAAGACTGTAAACTTAATAACATTTGCTTACAATGACTTTCACATTACTCAAGACTAATACATGACTTCTGACTGGACTTTTACTCTTTCTGACTTGAACTAGTGGACTCCATACCCTAGTGACTGCATCAGTATCCATCCTCCCGAGCTCGTCCTCTGAAAATACCTGCAAGGTAAGGAAACTGGTAGTGGGGGTTAGACCATTGTATGATCTAAGTGAGTGGACGAAGGATTGTAAAACTATTTTAAGATCATTTGGTTCAAAAACAAAAATTCCAGAAATATCTTTATATGAAAGCTCTTTTCTGAATACTACATCTAAAATCTCATTTGTAAAACTCATCTTTCTGAAAACTGCTTTTGAAACTTTGATTTCTGAAAACTATTTCTAAAATTTGTTTTCTGAAAGCTGTGTACTGAAAATCTGGAATTTGAAAATGAGTCTGTATCTGAAAAACTTGACGTATGGGGGCGTTACGTATCGCCGTCCCCCATACGCCTATCTGGAGCCTGGAATGCAAAACCATGATTTTGGGACGTTAAGTATCGCCGTCCCCCAAAACATGCCACTATTGTCCCTGAAACTGGTGGTCTTGGGGCGTTACGTATCTCCGTCCCCCAAGCCACAAACTAAAACTGGGGGTGCAGATCTATGCTACCCTCCAAGCTCTGAAACTAGGGTCTTGGGGCGTTACGTATCACTGTCCCCTAGCCCTGCTCTAGGATCTGGGGGCGTTACGTATCACCGTCCCCTCAGTCCTCTACATATGCACATGTCCTCTGTCCGTCGATTCCAAACTGTGTCAAGTTACAAATTGGGGTGGGTTTTCCCCATGCCCCGAAAAATATAAAATATGTTGCGAAAAATATTTCTTTCTCAAGTACAACTTAAATAATAAGCTTTTATGTAATAACTATGATAAAAATGATCTATCGCCCTAAAGCATTAAATGTAAATCTGAGTATTGGCCAGTTGTCCAATTTGATTCCCCAGTGCTTTAATGGAAGCAGATTGGCTTTGATTGAATGCGGTTTGGGCTTGAAACATAGCATCGTATTTTGCTTCTTGCTTTTTGAACATCTCTGCAAACCATTCTTTCATTTATGGTTCTTTTTCATACTCCTGGCCTTTGTTCTGCTGTTCGAATCCAGGTGGTGGATTATTCTTTTGCCCTGAATTGTTACTCCATGAAAAATTGGGATGATTCCTCCACCCTGGGTTGTAGGTGTTGGAATATGGATTGTTCCTCTGTCTGTTGAAATTGTTGACATAGTTCACCATCTCTCTTGTTGAACTGGTTCTGGTGCTCCTCCATATGGTGAACTTGTGGATCCGGTGATGTTTACAACTTGCGTGTTAAGTATTTCCAGACATTTGCATATCTGATCCAGCCTGGTATTCACTGATGTGTTGGCTCTAACTTCATAAATTCCTACAATTGTTGAATCATGCTCCTATCTGTTGGCCACAACAAAT
>SKCR01040223.1:0-85853 GCA_019454045.1 Zanthoxylum bungeanum
GGACATCTGTCTAATAGCACATCTTGAGGATGATGACCTATCTCTACACGGCTGAAACTCATGGAGCTCGTATTGACGAGTGTAGCCATATGACCACGATCATGGAAACTTTTCTGAAGAATTTATTACAGTTTAAAAGTAACTATGTTATGAACAAGTTGACTTTTACTTTGACTCAACTGCTTAATGAGCTCACCCATTATGAGTCCATGCTAGTGGATCCTCGTAAGCCTAGCAGAGAGGCAAATACTGTCGAATCTTCTAAATCTACAAAGAATAAGAAGAAATGCACTGGGAAGGCTAAGGCAAAGCCCATGAAGAAGAACAAGAGAAGCTCTAAGGATGTCAAGCCCAAAGGAAAGTGTTTCCATTGCAATAAGGATGAGCATTGGAAAAGGAAATGTCATAAATACCTTGTAGAGCTGAAGGAGAAAAATGCCACAGGTAAATATGATTTACTTGTAATTGAGTTTTTATTAGTAAATGATGATAAATCTTCATGGATTGTTGATTCTGGAGCCACTAATCATGTTTGTTCTTCTTTGTAACTATTTGAATCATAGAGGGACCTTGCTAAATGTGACTTTACCAAGAGGGTCAGGATATGGGATGCCATTTCACCTAGAGTCGTGGGAGTTTCAATTTTAAATTTTTTTAAATAATAGTTATTTACATTTGAACAAAGTGTTGTTTATTTCTAGTTTTCGCAAGAATTTGATTTCTGTTTCTAAACTTTTGAATGATGGTTTTTCTATTTCATTTAATAATAATTGAGTTATTATTGCTAGAAATGGATTGACTATATGTACAAGAAACTTAGAAAATAACTTATATGTGTTAAGGCCGTTAACACATAGTTCACTGCTCAATACTGAAATATTTAAGGTTGAAAAACCTAAAACAAAATGGCAAAAGATTTCTCACGATGACACATATTTATGGCATCTTATGCTTGGTTATATTAGCCTTGACTTGATAGTTAGGTTGATAAAGAACAGATCTTTAAACCAGTTAAAGCTTGGAAATTTAGCAGTCTATGAATCTTGTCTAGAATGAAATATGACCAAGAGATTTTTTTACTGGAAAATGTATAAAAGTCATTCAGCAACTTGAGCTAATACATTCAGACGTTTGTGGATCGATAAATGTAATTGCCCAAGGAGTTTATGAATACTGCTTCACATTTATCGACGATTATTATAGAGATGGGTATATTTACCTAATACATCACAAGTCAGATACCTTTGAAAAGTTCAAAGAATGTCGTGCTGAGGTTGAGAACCAATTAGGTAAGACGATCAAAACACTACGATTGGATCATGGAGGAGAATAGCTTGATAGTGATTTCAAGAAATTATTTGTTGAGCATGAGATAGTATCCCAGCTCACAGCACCTGGAACACCACAGTAAAATGGTATTACAGAGAGGAGAAATCGGACCCTACTAGACATGATAAGATCTATGTTTAGTTACAGTTCACTGCTTAGATCATTATGGGGATATATATTAGAAACATCAATGTATATCTCTAATGTAGTTTCATCTAAGTCTGTTCCTAAGACTCCCTTAGAGTTTTGGAGCAGCCGTAAAGCTAGTTTACGAAATTTCTGCATATGGGGTGTCCATCACATGTGCTAAGAATAAGACTACAAAGTTGGGGCCACGTTCTTAGGTATGCCTATTCGTAGGCTATCCTAAGAAGACTAGGGGTTGGTTCTTTTATAGTTCGGTTGATAATAAAGTGTTTGTGTCGACATATGCTATGTTTCTTGAGGAGGGCTGTATGAGGGAGTTCAAATCTCGAAGTAAAGTAATACTCGAGGTGTTACATGTTGGTTCAACCAGCACACAATCGTCAACAATAGTTGACAGAAACATAGCACCTTCGACATCTGAGCGTCAGATACAAGTATGTCAGAATGATTTGCCACTTAGACGCAGTGGGAGGATTGTACAACAACCTGATTGCTATCTAGGATTTTCCTTTCCGACATGGAATTTATTTGTCAAATGAACAATCTCCTAAGACATCTCATGGAGTTAAGGAAATGGGATATATCACATATGCCTCAACAATTGGTAGTCTCATTTATGTTATGTTGTGCACGAGACCGAACATCTGTTTTGCAGTGGGAGTAGTCAGTAGCTTTCAATATAACCCAGGATTAGATCATTGGTTGGTTTTAAACCATATTCTCAAGTATTTTAAGAGAACGAGAAATTATATGCTTGTATATTCTGATGAGGATATAATCCTCATGGGATATACGGACACTGATTTTCAGACGTATGTTGATTCTAGGAAATCAACATTTGGATCAGTGTTTACCCTATGTGGTGGGGCCATTGTGTGGAGGAGCATAAATCAATCTTGTATTGCTAACTCCATCATGGAGGCTGAGTACGTAGCAGCTGACGAAACAACTTAAGAAGAAGTCTGACTCTTAAAATTCTTGGGAGATGTGGAAGTTGTTCCAGATATGGATAAACCACTCACACTTTATTGTGATAATAGTGGTGCAGTGGCGAATTCCAAAGAACCAATAAGCCATAAAAGGAGAAAGCATATAGAGAGAAAATATCATCTCATCAGGTAGATAGTGTAGAGATGGGACATTTCTTTCTAAAAGATTGCCTCCGTAGAGAACATGGCTGATCTGTTTACAAAGACCTTATCGACTAAAGTGTTTATAGGTCGCCTAAATGGTCTAAGATTACGTGACATGTCCCATTTGCTCTAGTGCAAGTGGGATATTGTTGGGATATATGACCTAGAGCTTCATGTAATATTTAAACAAAATTATTTATTATAAAATAAAAGATGTATTATTTTATTAATTGTTTTGATTTGAATCGCAAATTGTAAATTATCATATTTACCCTTGATTACTTATATGCCTTCAGACTTAGTGTATGAGTGTCATACACAAGAGGATTTAAGTCTGAAGTTAGTAATCTAAAATAGTCCATAGAGAGCGAACAAAGAGGGTATTTTATTTGTGATTTATGTATAGCTGTTGTTCATTCTATAATTGTATGGTGAATTTGATTCAGGATCGTCCATGTGGTGACATGAGAATGAAGGCACCTTATATGATGTGATCATATAGGACTGGACCTAGATAAAAATGAATTTCTTATAATATCCGTTAAATAAAGAAATTCATTTCAATATACTAGATGATCATATATGGATTGATCTGAATCCTGAGTGTACTGCGAACTTCTGCATGGCAGACTATGTCCTTTGATTTAGAAAGGTGAGGTTGGTGTAGAATTCTCGACTAATAGCTACGTACTTTGGGGACATGGTTTGGTGTGTATATGTGGATGTCTTACATAGATATGGAGTAAACTCCTTCTTGCGAGAAGTGGAGGAGTATCTTCCCTAAGAGTTGATTCAGTACTGAACGATTAGAGCGCTCAAGTCTTTCTATTACGAATAGAAAGATTAATATTTATAATGGTTATGAATAAATTATTCATTAGAAAATCAATGGTACTTAAAGTATAAATAATTAGAATGATATAACAGACATTATGACCTTGCTCTAATTATGAGACACTCGTGAAGGGTCAATCTGTATGTAATGACTATATCAATGGACAACGATGTAGCTCGGATTATATTATTATCTACGGCAACGAGAGTGCAACTTTTGGATTTTAGTTGAATAACCTGAAGTTAATAATTCGGAATATTTAATTAAAAAGTTTAATTAATATTCCGGGATTATTGGAGCTCGGAACTGTAGGTCAATTTGTCTTCATACTAGATCGATATACTGTAGCAAATTAAATATAATTGGATAATCCAATTATAAACTCACATATATTATTAATATGATTAATAATAATTTTGTCACACTTGAAACTATATATTAATCTTAATATATGGTTTTCATAGTAAATGATTATATGATAATTATTTATTATAAATTATTTTATTAAATTATATTGTATAACTTAATAAAGATTTTGAAATAATGGATTTCCAAAAATGTATTTTGGAATCTCTTGATTTGAAATTGGAAGTTACAAATTTTTTTGGCAACTTGTTAATGTCTTATTTAAGACATTAATTGAATTTTACATGTTACAAAAATTAGGCCACATGGCCGAATTTCTAAAAGGGATGGGAAGGGTTTTTGTTAATTTTATTTGACAACCTAAACCCCAAATATAAATAGCAAAAATGTTTTCCTATTTATAATAACCTAATTTTTCCAAACTCTAGCCACCTGATTACGCCCAAAAAGTACTTGCGGCTATCGCAGTATAGTTGGGGTGTCGATTCCTCAAAGAGATGGTTACAAAGAACTGGTTTACTTAAACAGAAATATTAGTAATAACTAAGGCAGAAAGAGAGAGATTGATTGGTAAAATAAGATAAAAACTATAGATAAATTCTTAGGAATATCAGTAGAGAGATATGACAAAGCATCGTGAATCCCTCTTGTATCAAACTCCTATATTCTGTTATTGATTCTTGTTATTACTCAACTGAAAGTTTCATATCCCAAACCAACAGTCGGAGGATATTCAATTCTATGCATATTCAATTCTAAGTTAATCAATGATTATTTTCTCTATGTTAACAGCACACAAAAGTCATCATTACGAGCTATCTAACGTCGACAACATACCCTCAGGCAATACTGCAGCAGAAGACCAACACATAAAACAACTTTACCAGTCACAACTGGGTTCGCAAATCACACATAGAAGAAGCATGACTGGATCTATATGGGAGTTGACAAAACACAGTCTCTAGGCTCAGAAATCGTAAGACAATAAAGAACAACAACAATCAATTGTATTAAACGTTAAAAAGGTACTTTAAGAATCAAAAACTTAAACATAGAAATTCAAATACAAGTGTTTGTCCTTAGCTTTGCTTAGGAGATTAGTTCACCATGCAGAGTAGAGAGATAACCTGAATAGATCGGAGAGACTGCATGTTCGTCTTTGAAGCTCTTCGTTATTCTCTCTCAATCTTGTGTTTATGACTCTTATTGTGTGTTTCTCCTCTATTTCTCTCTGATTTTCTCTTCCTTTTAGGGTTTGGATGAAGTTGGCTTTATATAGGGAGGCCACAAAATCATAATACGCATCAAAGACGTCAAAAATCAGGGTTTTGGGGCGTCTGGGGCGCCGTAGCGCTGGTCTCTGGGCGCTGGGGCGCCAATCCTATGGGAAAATATATGGGTGCTATTTACTGGGGTGCGTCGCATCGCCCAAAGTTGGTGCGTCGTGACGCTCGGTTTGCTGGACTGATTTTTGCTTTCTTCATTTCCGCTATTCCCGCGTATTTTCGATGCATCCGTAAGGTCCCGAAACACGCGTAATTGCTCCAAACTTCATATTTCATTGCTCCTAATAACAAAGCATTAAATAAACTCTAAGTAATATTAAATACAAGATAATTAAGACGAGTTAGTGATGTTCAAAGTACACTTTCTTGCACTTATCACAACCCCTAACCAGCTTATTGCTAGTCCCTAGCAATTCAAGCGCAGAAATAAAATAAGAACTAAACTGAATATATAAAAACTATCTAAGCCACTTTCATAGGGATCATGATTGTATTTAGCATATGCAACAAGCCTTTAAACCCCTAGGTGTCCCTAGTGGACGAGTTATAGTTTTGTGAGGGCTTATAGCGATGGCACCCACAAACGTCATTCAAAACACATACAATCATGCAAAAATAACAAAATGAAAATAATAAACTGAAATAGTCCCAATAGTTACACATATTATTATCCTCAACGAATGCCTAGTAATGAAACCATAGAACTTTCAAAGTACTCAACGTAACTCAAATCTAAGTCCTTGAATAAATCATCTAAGCCAGACTCACAATGTGTGTGTGTAAGGTTCATTCACAGCTTGATTTCTAGGTAAGCCAACTCAATGATTTCGTTTGAAAATTGGGATCGATGGGTCAAACCAACCTAGATATCTCAATTAAGCTCTATAATTGCTTTTCTGTGCTCAGCATGGTATGATTTTTTATTTTTCATTTCCTTGTCTATTTTTGTTTCTTTTTTTTTCAACTTTTTCTTTTCTTTTTTCAACATACCTACCCTTTAAAGTAGCATTTCTTTAGAGACTTTTTCTTTTCATTTTCAATCATACCACACATCATAACACTAGCAAATCAGGATAGACATCTAAGTAAATGGTCATTCATCGACATGTAATTTCTTCAACTAGTCACCTTGCTAACTACTCAGGATTTCACTGCTAGAAACCTATAATTAAGTGCTTACGAGTCTAACCTAGATCAATTACTCAATGCATCGGATAAAAGTACATCAGGAACTTGTCGTTTATAAAATATCACCCTAAAACAAACGATATCATCATTGAACTTATGCATTACTATTAAAGGTTAAAAATAACAAAATAATCTTTTTTTATATAACAGGTATTATCATGTGCATGCATACACCCTCACACTTAAAGCTTGCATTGTCCTCAATGTAAGATAAATGTAAAAAAAAAAAGATTAAGGAACAACACTACCAGGCGCGGAGTTGATCAGGTTCATGCTGGTAAGACTTTAGTTAGTGGCTGTGTAGGTTGTGCTAAAACCTCAATAAATACTTATGCAAACAATAAAAATAAAACATGCAATTAGCACACAATAAAAATAAAACTAAAGTAAATAAAATAAATAAATAAATGCAGATGCAAGGGTTGCCTCCCCGCTAGCGCTAAGTTTAACGTCTTCAGCCAGACGTAACTACTCAGATTGTCATGGTGGCTTCCATCTAGCGAACTGATGAAGGCATGAAAAAGAATTTTTGTCTAGCCGCAGCAGTTTATCCATTGATCCCCCAAGGTCTGGTGGCTGAAATTTGGTACTGCACATAAGGAAAACTTGGCTCAATCTCCTTTTTAATCTCCCAGGTATCATCTTTAATCGAGCCTTAATTCATTTTTCTCCTTTTTCGGTTCTTTGGGGTCACTTTCACTTCGGGAGGATTTGATTCATGGTGTAAAGAAGCTGTTTCCGGCAGGATTGTTTCTAGCATGTATGAGTAATGACACTCATCATCACCATATGGTTGTTTCTCGACAAGAAAAATGTTAAGTGCTTGAGGAAAGAGTACTCTAACTGGGAAATATGGCACTTGTTCTTCCTGAGATGTGTTAGCACTATTATCCTTAGGGTCCTTTCTAGTGTTGGAATTGTTCTGCATGCCTACCTCCTTACCACTCCTAGTGAATATAGCATTGACACATTTTACATTGGATGCCTCATGATCAGCATGTGCAATGTGTTGCCCTTTTGGATTTGTTTGAGTCTGAGATGGGAATTTTCCTTGTTTGTGCACACTCATGACATTAGTCAACTTAGAGACTTGACTCTTTATCTCCTTATTATCCTTAATTATCTGTGCTATCAATGACTCAAACCTCTGATTAGTTTTGCTTTGGGCCTGTACAAATGCTTGTACAGTGTACTCTAAATAATTCCTAGGAATGGCAGGTGTGGGATACTGAGGGGCACTTTAACTCCTAGTTTGTGGTGCTTGAGTAGGCTGATGGGACTCATGTTTCCAACTAAGATTAGGATGGTTCCGCCAACTAGGATTATAGGTATCTGAATAAGGTGTGCATGGCTTCTTGTGCATCCCTAAGTTATTACATTGTTCCTCATATGTTCCCCTCATCTCACCATATACAGGACACTATTGGGGTTCCAGGTGGGTGACTAAATGCATGGTCTTGCTATCTTTGGCTTGTAAGGCTCATATATGTCTAGTTAATAGCTCAACTTGTGCCCTAAGACTATCTTCTTCCCTATAATGGTGTATGCCTCTACTAGAAGGAGTAGGGTATGTTTTATCTGTGTTGTCTATGTCATTAGGTCCAGTCCAAGTATGAGATTGTTCAGCCAAGTCATTTAAGTACTCAAATGCCTCATCAGTGTCCTTCCGTATAAACTCACTATTGCACATTGTCTCCACGAATTTGCGCTCTCTAGGGGTTAGTTCATCATCATTAAATAATAATGAATTATTGCATATGAGATTGGGCCACATAGGTGTTAGACATCTATCAAAATTAGTTAAGAATGGTTTGATTGAAAATGTTACCTAAGATCTTTATCCAATTTGTGAGTCATGTATCCAAAGGAAAATGACAAATGCCTCATTTCTTGATGTTGGACACCATGCTAAAGATTTATTGGAGCTAATACACAGTGATGTGTGTGGTCTATTAAATCATGCAGCTCATGACGGTTCAACATACTTCGTGACTTTCACGGATGATAATTCAAGATATGAATATGTCTATTTGATGAAACATAAACCAGAAACATTTGAAAAATTCAAAATATTCTGAAACGAAGTAGGAAAAACAAACCGGGAAATTCATCAAATGCCTTCGATCAGATCGAGATAGTGAAATCATAAGTTATTTAAGGGAGAATGGGATTCTCGGCCAATATAGCCCACCAGGAACTCCTCAACACATTGGTGTGTCTGAGCAGAGAAATCATACTTTATTAGATATGGTGTGATCTATGATGAGTTATACAGATATTCCATATTACCTTTGGGGTTACGCTTTACTTACTGCTGCCCACATACTTAATAGAGTTCCATCGAAAGCTATTTCTACGAACCCATATAAGATATGGTACTGTGGAAATCAAAGTCTTAGATATTTAAAGATTTGGGGTTGTCCTGCATACGTTAGAGTTGCGCAACGAGATAAACTAATGCCAATGGGGTATAAGTATAAGTTCGTTGGATATCCTAGAAATTCTTTGGGATATCATTTCTATGATTCTGAGCAACGAAATGTAATTATTGCTCGTTTTGCAACTTTGCTTGAAAATGAATTTTTGAGAGAAAGTGGGAATTGTAGAAATAATGAACTTTATGAGTTTGATCCCAACATTAAGGAAACTGAGATAGAACCAGAGATCCAATTAGGTGAAGGATCTATAACACAGATTCTACGCAAGTCGAATAGAATATCAAGGCCTCATGAGAGACTATTTTTAATGTCTGATGCGAGCCTTGATGTTCTCATCTTGGAGGAAATTGATCCAACTAGATATAAAGAAGCGATATTGGATATCGATTTAGGAAATGGCTGTAGGAAACGCTTTCCTTACGCAGCGGAAACGTCTTGGGTACCCGGATCGGACTTGAAAATTTTTTTATGCCCTTCCCTTTAAGTTTTGGAATGTGACCAGCAGTACCAGTGAAATTTTGCTACTGTTTTGAACAAAATTTTAGCCCCGAAACAGTCCCCGAACAATAGTGCAAAAACCGGACTGTTTTGGACACTAAATGCGCCCAAACTGCAACTGAAACAGTCCATTGTGTGCGTGAACTGAAGTGACATTTTGAGGTCTGATTTTTCAGAGAAAAACACCCCCAACACAATCCCAAAAGACCCATATGTGTTTCCCAAAAATTTCGGATTGATACGAGATCAAACTGTTGGGATGTATACCCTAGAGCTACATATGATGTAAACGACTTTATGTGTTTTGAAATAAAATGATGCATTATTCATTTCTCAAAGTGTTTGTTTAATTTTTGCGTATTATAAATTATCTTGAATACCCTAGATTACTTATGTACCTTCAGACTTAGTGTATGAGTGTCATACATAAGAGGATTTAAGACTGAAGTTAGTAATTTTAAATAGTCCATAGAGAGCAAACAAAACGGGTACTTTGTTTGTGGTTTATCTATAGCTGCGGTCTATTCTATATTTGTATGACGACCTTGATTCGGGATCATCCATGTAGAGACATGAGAATAAAGGCACCTTGTATGATGTGATCATATAGGACTGGACCCAGATGGAAATGACATTCTTTTAATATCTGTTAAACCAAGAAAGTCATTTCGATCTACTAGATTGTCATATATGAATTAATCTTAATCCCGAGTGTACTACGAACTCCTGCATGGTAGGCTATGTCATTTGATTTACAATGGTGAGGTTGGTGTAGCAGTCCCGAACAATAGCTATGTACTTTGGGGGCATAGTCTGTTGTGTAGCTGGGAACATTTTACATAGACATGGAGTTCACTCCTTCTTGCGAGAAGTAGAGGACTATCTTTCTTAAGGGTTGATTCGGTGCTTGAACGATTTGAGCGCTCAAGTCTTTCTATTACGAATAGAAAGATTAAAATTCATAATCGTTATGAATAAATCATTCATTAGAGAATCAATGGTACTTAAGGTAAAAGTAATTAGAGGGGTATAACAGACATTATGACCCGCTCTAATTATGAGATACTCGTAAGGGTTAATCTATATGCAATGACTATATCGATGGAGACCGACTTGGTTCGGCTTAATATATCATCTGCGGCAACGAAAGTACAGCTTCAGGTTTTTAGTGGAATAACCCGGAGTTAATAATTCAGAATATTTAATTAAGAGTTTAATTAATATTTCGAGATTATTGGAGCTCGGAACCGTAGGTCCATTTGGTCCTCGTGCTAACTCGATTTACTATAGCGGATTTAGTATAATTGGATAGTCCAATTGTATACTCACATATGTATAAAAATTATTAATTTGATTAGTAATATTATTTGTCACACTTGGAACTATATATTAAAAGTTAATATATGGTTTATATAATAAATGATTATATGATAATTGTTTATTATTTATTATTAAATTATATTTAATATAATTTGAATGAAGGCTAAAATTGGAATTCCAAATTTGGGTTTTGGAAACCCTTTGAATTGAATTTGGAAGTTACACCTTTATGAAAGGTAGTAACTCTTTGATTTTGTAACATATATTTTAATTATGGAATTAAATACTTAATGTTACAAAATTATCTATTATTCCTAGTGTTGGCCGAATTTCAAAGAAAAAAGTGGGGAAGATTTTTTGTAAAATAAACATCTTAAATTGGATGTTACAACTCTTAAAGAGGAATTTTAAATTATCATTAAGATGATGATTATGTAATATTGGATGTTACAAAATTATTGAAAAATATACCCCTTGGCCGAATTTCACACATGGAGAAATATGAAGGGTTTTGTTTTATTTTGTAAAATTAAACCCCAAGTATAAAAAGGAAAATATGATTTTTATTTTGGCTAAGCCTCTCATTCTAACCGTAGCCACTTTTGTTCTTCTTCCAAATCCTCTCAACTGTTGAGAAAGAAAAACAAGAACAAAAGAAAAATACACATGCAGAGCAGAACTAGGGGGATGCGATACATAACACCCCTAGCCACCTTTATGATTTTGGAGGCATGAGGAAAAATCCTTCTCAGATTATAACTTGGAATTGACGAATATGGAATTGACGGACATATATAACATGTACACATGTAGAGCAGAACTGGGGGATATGATACGTAACACCCATAGATCCTAGATTTCAGGGCTAGGGGGACAGCGATATGTAACGGCCCTAAATCCTAGATTCAGGGACAAGGTAGTGGCATGCATTAGGGGACGGCGGGACGTAATGCCCCAATGGCATAATTTTTACACCTGGCTTTAGTTCAGTGGCTTGGGGGACGGCGAGACGTAACGTCCCAAGACCACTAGTTAGGCATATGGGGGGACAACGATACCTAACGCCCCCATGCATCAGGTTTTCTACAGTTTTCAGAGATCTCAAATACATGATTTCCTCAAAAGATTTTCATAAAAGTTTTGAACGAAAAGGATCTGGTTTATATTTTAAGAATTTAGAAAGTAGCATTATGCGATGATCATTTGATTCAAAAACACTGATATTGTTTTCTGGTTTTATAACTCCACCCACTGAGTTCTTTCGGACTCACCCCTCCACTCTCCAGTTTTGCAGGATCTTTCAGCTGGTGAGCCACAACCATCTTTTGGAGACATGGATCAAGGACATGGTAGCACTGCAGTAACTAGTCATGGCGGTTCATCATGTCAGACCTACATTCATATATAATGTAGTCATTTTTAGGTTTCTTTTGATGTATGATAGTTACGTGATTTTCAGATGTGTCTGTAAAGCTTAACCATATCATGTATATTTTCACTTGTGGTTCATGCATTAAAACAATTTTATCTTATTTTCTTGTTTACGGCAGTGAGGCTAAATATTGCTCATTTCCGCCATTTGGTTGGTGAAACGGAACCCATATTTGTTTCGTTTTAATCCATTTTTTGGGGAAAATTTAGTGTTAGAGTTCCTAGAACATGCCAAGGATCTAATAAGCATGTAAAGGTGTTCATAAATTCAAAATAAGTTGCGGAATATACTTACAATGAACGGATTTGAGCTTTAAAATTTTGAGAAGAGATCTCCAAGATCCAAGCTTTAAATGATGATTCCAACTCTTGAAGTAGTTTCCCTATCACCTTAGTTGATTTCTCCAAGTGCTAGCTTTGTTGATTTTGCAACAAAATCAAAGAGAGGAGGAAGCCTAGTTCACGCCCATGGTGAGAGTATTAGGGTTTTTCATTTTTGTTCCAAGTGTTGTATTACACAAGCGTGAAGAGTGAAGAGAGAGAGAAGGCTTTTTGGTTTTGTTAAAGGGTTTTACCCTTTTACCCAAAACCATGTAGTTGGGGTAATTTGGTTTCACCTAAACCAAGTGGTTGGAAAGTAAGTGGTTTTGGCATAAATGCCAACTACCCTCCCAACTACCACATTAAAGTGGTCCCCATATTTGAATTCAAAATTCAAATATCTCTACGAACATTTGCCGCGGCTCGGTTCCGTTTAATCCAATTAAACGAACTTTCGTCGCTAAATAATTAAATTTAATTAATTAAATAATGATTCCTCGCAAATATATTACGAACGTCGTCTACGAATTAATTCTAAATTAATTCATTCGTTCGTATTAAAGTCCAACTTTAATTTCGTAATGAAATCCAATTCATATTAATATATCGATATATTAATTTTAGCCCATACGAATAAATTAAATAGAAAAATCAAATTTAACTATTAAATTTATTTTACCGATTAATTCCAAATTAATCGAGTTCTCTCTCTTCCGAACACATTTAATCCCAGATTAAATAATACCTCAATTAATCCCAGATTAATTTTCTCTCTCTTAATTAATCCCAGATTAATTATCTCTCTTAATTAATCCCAGATTAATTCTATAATTAAATCAACTGTCATCGGTGAATCTTTGGGAAGCGACCCAAGAGATCCCTGATATGTTGGCAGTAAATACGGTCATCGGATTATCCGAATACGTGCGTACCTCGTACCACGTGCTTACCGATTTACAAGACATGGTTGGCTTCTAGCAAAGCACCGTGCCTACCCAATTCTCCAGAAATATTCTTACTGGAATATATAATCTATGTCAGGCGTAGTTTACGTAGTATGCGTATTGCGATCCAGTATCGGATTGTCACGTGCTAGGCCTGGGGCTGGAATGTGTCTGCCCCGTACGAAGCACATGTCGGATGTCTGGTAACTAGTCTCTATAATCAGACATACATGACCTAGTCATAATATCCCGATGACTGCAGTACTTAAGAGCACTAGTACCGTATCCTACGTGACATCATCTCCACTATGACTGGAGTGATACTTCCGTCTTGACATCACACCAATACACTACGATTCTCAATATACCCAGCAGAGGCGTACACAGAACCGGTTAAAGCCCTGGACGACCAAAACTAAAGCATACCGATTGTCGCAAGCATTAGCGGTGCAAGTCTCAGGTTAAGACCAAATACACCTACCCTGATTTCGGACTTCCATAGACACATAGTCATACCACCAATGGAATTCCGAGGGGTCTATCCAGAGCGAAGCTGTTTTCCGTACCATCGGTAAAAACAACCTCCTATTACACTTGCATGAGTATCAATACCCAAATATATGAGAACTATGCCGTTATGATCTCACATAACACGCACAAGTGTAATACTAGTCTATTCCGCATTATCGATGTCCAGTCTCGATAATACTACGACTAGGGATATTTAATGATTAATCCTTCGTGGACTGATACTGTCTCATATCATCTCAATCCAGGAACTAATCATAAGGACTCCTATCATTTATACATCTAGGTGATCTAATCACAAATGATAAGAGTGCAATCTTTGTCACATAGTTAATTTGTACAACAACACCATGATCTGTACAAATAGTGACGCTATGGGTCATAATTGTCCAACAATCTCCCACTTGGCCTATAGCCAGTCACTCGAGTGTCTTACACCCGAACTATGTACGGTTCGCTCAAACTGCTGAGGAAAGGCTTTCGTCAGCGGATTTGTATGATTATCGTCTGATGCAATTTATTCGATCATCACATCGCCACGATGTATGATCCGAACGAATCAGATGAATAGTCGAAGTATATATCTGGATCGTTGATGAGACCATTAATTCTTTAGTCTGCGATGTAGCCTAGCTCAGCTGCTAACAGAACTATATCTAATCTAATTAGATTTGTTAATGACCCAGATGGCTTCTATTGCTGCCTCAGCCGCAGCAATGACCCGCATTTGTTGTTTATTCGGTAACAGTATCTTGCTTGGAAGATTTCCAGCTCACTGTTCCGTTATTCAAACTATATTGTACCGTTGTTTTTTATCGGTTAGAAAACTTACAGCAGTGATCCTAGTCACTTCAAGTTCTCTTCTCCATAGTTTAAGACATCATCCTTAGTTCTTAAGATACTAATGGATGTTCTTAATATCAATCTGGTGACTATCACTTGGATTGACCTGTTTGTGAATCCATATGCTCAAAGCATATGAGACACCAGGTTGCGTACATTTTTCAATGTACGAGTTCTCGCAGAGTGTCAATAACCTCTAGATCTAATCAGTAGATCTTTATTCCTAGAATAAAGGTTGTTACTCCCAAGAATTCTACGGAGAATTTTAATGAAAGCCAATTTCACCGATTGTTAATATGGGAATATCATTTCCAAGAAATGACATATCATTATTTAGGACATCATTGTCAGTGCGCTCCCACTAACCTCCTTATATACACAAGAATCATATTCATTTGGAATCAAATCATACACTATTATGATTACATCAAAACGATAGTTCCAAGAACCCAATGCTTACTTCAATCCATACATGGATCGAATAACCTGCAAACCTTGTTTGCTAGTTTTGGTACGACAAAACCGTCAGGATGTTATAAACATCCTCCAAGGAGGTTTCCGTTTAAGGAAAGCGATTTTGACGTTCAGCTGCCATATTTCATGAATGAAACATGCAGCATCAGCAAGCACTTATCCAAATGGATTTAACGTGGTAACAAGTAAAAGATTTCGTTGTAATCAACACAATGTTGATAACGATACCTTTTCGCTACAAGCCTAGCTTAGTACATTGGTATGTTTCCTTCCATGTATGTCTTCTTTGAAGACTTATATAGTACCAAAGGCACAATGCCTTGTGGTACAACAACTAGTGTCCAAACATAGTTGTTATACATGGAATCCATTTCGGACTCATGGCACTTTGCCATAATAGGGAGTCGATACCTTGTATCACTTCCTCATACATAGTCAGTTCGTATTCCTCAATAAGATTGACATCTTATGAGGTGAGATCAGAAACCCATACCCAGGTTGTTTTCTGACTCTCTCCGACTTATGCGGTTCTTGTGTATTCGAAGATTACAGGTACAGTTTCATCCTTGATGAACTGTTTGTGTTCCATTAAGGACTTGGTGCCTTGAACAGTATAACTCCGATTTTTTTTATCGAGTTTTACTATCCTCCCACTTACCACTGCATATCAGTATTCCTCTTAGGAAAAACGCATGGTGAGCAACAATTACATTGTTCTCAAGTGAGTTGTATAAGTAATATACTTTGGTTTCCTAGGATAACCTACAATTGGCACTTATCCAATTTGGGTTCTAGTTTGGTATCATCCAAACATATGCCAGCATCCCAAATCTCAGGAGTGAGAAAACCCAGTTTCTTTCCTGTTCATATCTAATATGAAATCTGTCAAACAGATTTTTATGGAACCTTTTCAAAATAAGTATTGCACTGTTAATGCTTATCCCATTTGAAGGAAAATGGTAGCTCAGAGAGACTCATGATTAACCTTATCATGTCCAACAAAATTCGGTTTCTCCGTTCGGCACACCGTCAAACTGACGTGTTCCGAGAGGAGTCCTCATTGAAAGAATACTATACTCTTTCAAGTATTTGAGAAACTTATTGCTTAAGTATTTTCATCATGGTCAAACCGTGATGTTTTAATACTTATCCGATCTGTTCGTCTATTTCGTGTCGAAACTCCAAAAGTTTCCGATTTGTGTTCTTCAAAAGAAACACAACCATAACGCGATGCCACATCCGTAAAGGTCACGAAATATTCATATCCACCTCTAGCCTAGCTAGACATGGGCCCACTTACGTCACTATGAACAAGGGCTAATAGATCGGTGCCACTTACACTTTTACCAAGTAAAAGGTATTTTAGGTACTTACCTAATGAACTAGATTCGTAGACATCATTTGAATGGAATCAAATCCGTCCTAGTATCCACTCTTCAAAAGTGTGGATATACGAGTCTTGTTTAATGTGTCCCAGACAACACTGCCACAAATAAGTCTTATCTGATCAAATCAGTTTGAGCTATTTGTTCGTCATATTATATGTTTGAGATTTATTTATATTCAAAATATAAATACTGTTATTCACATCTAATGTGTTTATCTCAATATCATCTTTATAAAATAAACACTTTAGTGTTCTAGAATATAAAGGTATACTCGCAACGAGTTATACTCGATATAGAGATAATGTTTCTAGTCAAACTAGTTACATTATAACAGTTTCCTAATTTAAGTACACACCCAAAGGGTAGTTCCTAAACTTAGGTATCTGCGGTTGAAACAGCGACTGTCGTCCCATTTCCGATTCGCAGATTAATCTCATTTGAAGTCAGTATCCTGCTCACAGTAGATTCTGCACATCAATGCATATTTATGTATCACACTAAGTATTTAAAATCAAATTTTAATACTAGTAGTGAACATATTTATGACAAACATATTTGAAGTCAAAGCCTTGCTCGTCTTCAATTCCTTCATGTCTGCTTTGTCCATACGGCAGTATGCTTTAATGACTCCGTTTGCCACAATTTAGGCAAACATCTTGGGATATGTCATTTATCTTCCTAGAAGATTATAATGATTTTGCCTTTGCCCTTTTCATATTCCAGAAGTCTTTGGCCAAGCCTTGGCCTTCTAGAATATCGAAGTAGGGTGCGCCTTGCGCTTCTTGCCTTATTGCAAACTTTGACTTTGGTCTCCTTGAGAATAGTCATTAACTCTCCAAGAGTTGTTTATTGCAATTCAATACTTCTAAGATCTAAGAATAGATTTATGAAGATCCTTCAATTTCATTATCATACTTTAAGGATCTAATCCTTACTTCTGATTAAGAAATTAAGGAGTCATTATGGCAAGCATAATGGATTAAGCATTAAAGTTATCATCACATGAATCTTCCAAAGATCATGCTCTACTATTTGCTTAACTCCGGGCTTAGGCCTAAGATGTTATTTTATCAAATAAAGTAACTTCTTAGTTTCAGGACTATCCTGAAATTTATTCCCAATTTGAAAATTAAAGTCGTCTAAACACATTTTCTCTAGGATAATGTTTCAAACACTAATCTTTCAATTTAATCTTGATTCTAATAGTCCAACTATTTAATCAACGATTTCAGGTACAATCTAATGTAATGATTACTATAGTCTAACTATATAACTTATTACAATTTTATTGGTTAAAATCAAATATATATTGATTACTATAATCCAATTATATAATCATTATAAATGATTGTAAAATCAAATATATTGATTACTATAATCCAATTATATAATCAACTATAATTGAAGGGTAAAATTCAAATATATATTGATTACTATAATCCAATTATATAATCAACTATAAATGAAGTAGTTTGAATACAGTCTAACTGTTAAATTAAAACAACTATTAAATATTAGTCCAACTAACATTTAATTTATTTGACGAATGATATTTGATTGAGCGCGTATGGCAAGTACTAAACGAATATTGCAAATTTAATTCTTGCCTCCCACTATTTTTCGGCGAGCCTCTAACCCTCTGTGGAGTACTCGGGAAACCTAGTTTCCTAGTGGGCTAGGATCCCGTTAAATAACACACAATCTTGACTTTGGCCAACAAATTGTATGATACTTAACTAGGTAGATCTCTAAGATCAATTGGATCCCATCCAATTCCTAGATCCAGTAGGTGGACATCCAAGTCCGAAACATATATCTTATATATGCCAATATATCAAATATATTACCTAACCTTTTTCCTCTGAATCAACTAAGCCTTGGCTTTGGCACAACAAACTTAATGATCCCAGTTAAGCGGAACCCATTGACATGGAAAGCTTTGTAATCAATGTCGATGGACAAGAAGTGATCTTGACTTTGGCCAACAAATCACGACTTGGACAAGACACCGATATGGAACAAAACTCTCATGATTCAAACACATCTGCAATTGACAAAGGTCTTGACTTATGCCAACAAACCAATGCCAACTTTGGATCTTGAGTAAGAATCACTCAACGGAAGGAAAAACGCTTATATATTTTGAGGGTTTTTCGCGTGCAAATTGGCAACCAATTTGTATCTTTGTTAAGGTCTCATCATCATACACCCTTAAACATGCATTCTAAACACATAATAAAGTGCATATAAATAAATTAATAATGATATGCGGATGGATATGTCACAAATTGTTCCTAGAACAAATCACTCCTTTCCTCTCTCGGCTAGAACTATTCTAACTTCTACCCATTACAAATACAATAAAGAAACCTCATTTACATTGAAGGGAATATGTGAGAAGAGAAATATAATGAGAGAGAGATAAAAGGCTGGACACGTAGGTCCAATTTAATAAATTCTAAACTTATTACAACAATTTCCAAAACTGCCATTGCCCTTCTAATATCCATCCGATATAATTCATACAACACATTCATGTATTCATACAATCATGTTATTCAATCAATCTAATCCAATTAATTAATCTTTGAATTAATGATCATCCAATGTTAGAACAACGATTTGATTTGCGTGAGTCAAACTCGTTTAAGAATAAATACTCAAAATAAGTATTCTTGAATTATATTGAACTACAACTTTAAATCCAATTTATTTGTATTCAATACTAATTCCAATTTAATTCCAAATTAAATATTTACACTTACTTATAAGCCTTAAAGACTTGGATTCCAAATCCAATCTTAATGGGTCTCAAAGGCCCAATAACATCCAATGTCATTTCAATTAAAGTCCAATGGGATTTTAATTGATTCTTAAGGCATGGGCTTTGGCCATAATGGATCAAACCCAAAATGCCAAGGCCCAATAGGAATCACCCTATTGCCAACAAATCAATTTAGGCCCATTAGGCCCAATTAAATTCTTTAAAGGGCCAAGTGATGTATTTGGACCTTATGGAATTGGTTTTGGGCCCAATTGGATCCAATCCAAAAGTCCAAAACCAAACTTAGTCAAACCAAGCCCATTAAGCCCAAATACACACTTTTAGCCAATCCCAATTATAATTAAAGGCTTATTAAACATAATAATAATATTCCAAATATCACAATTACTTTAATTAAAGTGTATTAGCCATGATTAATTCATCAATTCATGCTCAACACAAATTGAAGCCAAAATACATCATTTCATGCTCAACACAAATTGAATCCTAAAATCATCATTTCATGCTCAACATGCTCTTTGATTATAACATAAACATTATTGACTTTGATTCTAATACAATCAAACCAACAATCAACATTTAAACATGCATTTAAACACATCATTTCACGTTACAAAAAAAAAATAAACATGTAGTCCACTGCACTGCTCATTCGGCCAAGTGAGCATTTTTTAATTTTTGATCCAATCAATTTATTTCAAATGTAATCATGCATAACTCTAAGTTATCATATTCTAAGCATGCTCAAAGCATCAATTGGAAGAATCATGTTCAAAACATAAAAGCCCCAAATTTTAGTATCATGAACCCTAAAATTTTCATGCTTAAAATTGGCTCTTGATACCATTGTTAGAGTTCCTAGAACATGCCAATGATCTAATAAGCATGTAAAGGTGTTCATAAATTCAAAATAAGTTGCGGAATATACTTACAATGAAGGATTTGAGCTTTAAAATTTTGAGAAGAGATCTCCAAGATCCAAGCTTAAATGATGATTCCAACTCTTGAAGTAGTTTCCCTATCACCTTAGTTGATTTCTCCAAGTGCTAGCTTTGTTGATTTTGCAACAAAATCAAAGAGAGGGGGAAGCTAGTTCACGCCCATGGTGAGTATTAGGGTTTTTCATTTTTGTTCCAAGTGTGTATTACACAAGTGTGAAGAGTGAAGAGAGAGAGAAGGCTTTTTGGTTTGTTAAAGGGTTTTACCCTTTTACCCAAAACCATGTAGTTGGGGTAATTTGGTTTCACCTAAACCAAGTGGTTGGAAAGTAAGTGGTTTTGGCATAAATGCCAACTACCCTCCCAACTACCACATTAAAGTGGTCCCCATATTTGAATTCAAAATTCAAATATCTCTACGAACATTTGCCGCGGCTCGGTTCCGTTTAATCCAATTAAACGAACTTTCGTCGCTAAATAATTAAATCTAATTTAATTAAATAATGATTCCTCACAAATATATTACGAACGTCGTCTACGAATTAATTCTAAATTAATTCGTTCGTTCGTATTAAAGTCCAACTTTAATTTCGTAATGAAATCCAATTCATATTAATATATATTGATATATATTAATTTTAGCCCATACGAATAAATTAAATAGAAAAATCAAATTTAACTATTAAATTTATTTTACCGATTAATTCCAAATTAATCGAGTTCTCTCTCTTCCGAACACATTTAATCCCAGATTAAATAATACCTCAATTAATCCCAGATTAATTTTCTCTCTCTTAATTAATCCCAGATTAATTATCTCTCTTAATTAATCCCAGATTAATTCTAATTAAATCAACTGTCATCGGTGAATCTTTGGGAAGCGACCCAAGAGATCCCTGGATATGTTGCAGTAGTAAATACGGTCATCGGATTATCCGAATACGTACGTACCCTCGTACCACGTGCTTACCGATTTACAAGACATGGTTGGCTTCTAGCAAAGCACCGTGTTACCCAATTCTCCAGAAATATTCTTACTATAATATATAATCTATGTCAGGCGTAGTATACGTAGTATTGCGTATTGCGATCCAGTATCGGATTGTCACGTGCTAGGCCTGGGGCTGGAGGAATGTGTCTGCCCCGTACGAAGCACATGTCGGATGTCTGGTAACTAGTCTCTATAATCAGACATACATGACCTAGTCATAATATCCCGATGACTGCAGTACTTAAGAGTACTAGTACCGTATCCTACGTGACATCATCTCCACTATGACTGGAGTGATACTTCCGTCTTGACATCACACCCAATACACTACGATTCTCAATATACCCAGCAGAGGCGTACACAGAACCGGTCAAAGCCCTGGACGACCAAAACTAAAGCATACCGATTGTCGTAAGCATTAGCGGTGCAAGTCTCAGGTTAAGACCAAATACACCTACCTGATTTCGGACTTCCATAGACACATAGTCATACCACCAATGGAATTCCGAGGGGTCTATCTAGAGCGAAGCTGTTTTCCGTACCATCGGTAAAACACAACCTCATATTACACTTGCATGAGTATCATATACCCAAATATATGAGAACTATGCCGTTATGATCTCACATAACACGCACAAGTGTAATACTAGTCTATTCCGCATTATCGATGTCCAGTCTCGATAATACTACGACTATGGATATTAATGATTAATCCTTCGTGGACTGATACTGTCTCATATCATCTCAATCCAGGAACTAATCATAAGGACCTCCTATCATTTATATATCTAGGTGATCTAATCACAAATGCCAAGGTGCAATCTCCTTGTCACATAGTTAATTTGTACAACAACACCATGATCTGTACAATAGTGATGCTATGGGTCATAATTGCCAAACATTTAGTGGTGTTGGGGCTGTGTTGGGCTGGTTTCAAGTGAAAAATCAGAACCAAAACATAGCCACTATCCACGCAATTTCATGGATTCGGGAGTGTGCTGGGCGCATTTCGGGTGATAAAACAGTCTGGTTTTGGGATGTTGTTGGGGCTATTTCGAGGCTAAATTTGGCTTAAAACAGTAGTAAAATTGCAGTGGTACTGCTGGTTCCATTAGGCATTCAAAGGAGAAGGGCATAAAAAATTTTCAAGTCCGATCCGTGTGCCTAAGACATTTCCGTTGCGCGAGGAAAGCGTTTCCTACACAAACCGAACCCCGAATCACGCAAATAAGTGCTCGGAAGTGGATAATAAAACACCCCATTGCCGTGAGTTGTATTAGATGAAAAGAATGATTTTGGTTAAACGCCACAAAGTCGTGTCATAATGTTCATTATACCCCTCTAATTATTTTTACCTTAAATACCATTGATTCTCTAATAAACGATTTATTCATAACCATTATGAATTTTAATCTTTCTATTCGTAATAGAAAGACTTGAGCGTTCTAACCGTTCAAGTCCCCAAAGTACGTAGCTATTGGTCGGGACTGCTACACCAACCTCACCTTTGTAAATCAAAGGACATAGTCTGCCATGCAGGAGATCGTAATACACTCAGGATTAAGATCAATCCATATATGACCATCTAGTAGATCGAAATGATTTTCTTTGTTTAACAGATATTATAAGAAAGTCATTTCCATCCGGGTCCAGTCCTATATGATCACATCATACAATGTGCCTCAATTCTCATCATGGACGATCCCGGATCAAGGTCGCCATACAAATATAGAATGGACCGCAGCTATAGATAAACCACAAACAAAGTACCTATTTTGTTTGTTCTCTATGGACTATTTAGATTACTAACTTCAGACTTAAATCCTCTTGTGTATGACACTCATACACTAAGTCTGAAGGCACATAAGTAATCTAGGGTAATCAAGATAATTTATAATATGTGAAATTAAAACAAACACTTTGATAAATGAATAATGCATCATTTTATTTCAAAACATATAAAGTCATTTACATTACATGTAGCTCTAGGGCATACATCCCAACAATGGCAGGAAGCCATGAAGTCCGAGATGGATTCTATGCATGGAAATCTAGTCTAGGACTTAGTTGAACTTCCTGAAAGAGTTAAACGTATTTGTTGTAAATAGGTTTAAAAATGAAGCGAGGTCCCGATTGAAAGGTGGAAACCTTTAAGACCCGACCGATAATGAAAAGTTACACTCAACGTCCTGAGATTGACTATGAGGAAACTTTTCACTGGTAGTCATGTTAAAATCCATTATAATACTTTAGCCATTGTTGCATATCATTACTATAAGATATGGCAGATGGATGTGAAAACCGTTTTCCTAAATGGATTTCTCTTGAAGGATATCTATATGGAATAATCAGAGGGTTTTATATCGAGTGAGACTTCAAACTTGGTTTGTAAGCTTCAGAAACCTATTTATGGACTTAAATATGTTGGGGCAGATGTGAAACCCCTAAGGTCGGATTGATGTCTCACGCAGCGGAAGTGGATCTAACCCGTGGATATCTAGCATGGGTGTATTTTAAAATATTTTATGTAAAAAGACATTTCGTTTCGAGTCCTTAGGATAAATCGGGGACCAAAACGGAGTCTAAAAACTCTGGAACAGAGAAAATGTAAGTTCTAATGTTCAGGTAGGTGATCGAACGCTCTTACGAACGCAACACGAATGAAAACACATTGCCTGATTTCATTTGAACGGAATTTGAATGTGTGTCACACGAAAACAACACAGCTCGGCACGTCATGTCACGACTCAATATGTTTAGTGTCGCAGCGCTGGAAGATCTGATGCTCAGTGTCGCGATGCTGGAAGGTCAGAGTCACGACGCTTCCTTAGGCAGAGAGCATTTGCACCTTCAAAACAATACTAAACACTTCCAAATTTCTCCTAATACTTCAATTACACCTAAAATCTAATTTTAGCATCATAACCACTATCAACACGTGTTCTACAACTAGCATACATGTATTCTAACTTATATGCATTTGTTTGAATCAAAACACAAACCAATTTAGAATCCTACTATGAAATATCTCATAAATAATTCAAGTTCACCCAAAGGTGGTAAAGTGATTCTAGAATGGTAGCCATAGCTCTAAGCTTTAATCTAGAGTTCCAAACTTTTATTAATTGGTCAATGTCCAACATGAACATCTTTGACCTAATTAACAAGCATATTGTGTTTATACTTCCAAAGCATCATAACATAATTTATTAGCCTTATTTCAACTTTAAGATATGCAAGCATGCATCCAATACATAATTTATCACTATATGTCTCACTAATGAAAAATCACTAATGAAGAACATGGCTTAAGAAAAGTTCAAACTTACCTAGTAAGCTTGATGCAAAGATCAAATCTCCTTGTCCTTGTTGAAATGGTTGGAGAACTTCCAAGGTTTGCAAATTTCAAGCTTGAATCTAATATCCAATCTTGATTCCAATGCTAGCAAGCTTCACTCCAAGATCCAATCTTGAATTCTCCTAGATGAAATATTGTAGAGACCTCACAAAGCTTATCTAAACACCTCTCTAAGTTAGGCTAATTTCTCCAAGAATTGCTTGTATTTAGCTTTCTCAAGCTTAATTAAAACCTTAATAAAGCTTGCTATTTATAACAAAACTAAGGTAATTTTTAATTAATAAAAATTCTAATCAACTTTTATGTGGACTTAATCTAATTTGTCCAAATATGTATAATTTGGTGTGACTAATCTCCATTGTCTACCACTTTGATTTAATCCAATTAAATCAAGATAAGGATTAGGAAATGGATTAGTTCAATGTTTGCCACTTTGATTTAATCCAATTAAATCAAGCCAAAAACACTTATAATTACATATTTACAATTACCATAATATCCTCAAATGGTAGAGATAATTATGAAATTACGACAAAGCCCTTGTGTAAATATTGAATTAATCCAATAAATCCAATTAGGTCAAAGTAAATAATCAATTTTATCCAATAACACTTGATTATCTTGGTTGATAATTATAATATCGAATATTATATTTTATCAAAATTAATCGGCTACCTAAGTGCTAAGCGAGTACACTTCATATTGGGACTCTCTAAGTTCAGACATGTTCGTCATATAATCCTATCTAATATGTACGTAATTCGACCACCTCCGAATTCACGAAGAACACAAACGACCTTTCTGAACTATACAAGTCAAAGTCATCACATATGTTTATCAATCCCTCCATCGTAAGCTATTTGAGTTGTTCTTAGGAAACATAGAATACACCGTCAAGTTTTTGAGGCACACATCTCATGTCGACATGTCCACGATTCTTTACAACTTATGTGATCCACCCTCGGTGATCGACTTTGGCCAAAGTCTAAGAATCATGACTTACTCACAATGATACCTAAACCCCTTATGGTACACATATGGGCCGACGAATCCTATCTTGATTCGCACAAAATAAACGAGTGCATTGGTCCACACCCAATGAACATCTAGAGGCCAGACCATGAAAGATTTCTGATATACATGGCATCAAAGTATGGAGAATCTCACACAAAATCAATATTATCCTATAATAAAATGATCACAAATGCTACTCGACTCAGGAGATTCCTATAGACAACGGTATGTACTTCCAACTATTAAGAATCATCTATGAGTCATTCAGTATTCGGTCCAACCAATACCCACACGTCTATATGAGCTTCCAAAACTCATGGTACATTGGGTTAAACTATTGGAACTCTAATTCCAATATATAACATGTACTAGTCTTCTAGGTTTTAAGAATTCGACCGTATTCCAAAACCAACGACTAGGAATATATATACTTTAAGAATAGTTTATAATAGTAATATTTATCCCAATATCGGTCCACATAGTGTCCAGTATTACTACATGACAATTCTAAGGTCGATGTCATTCTTAACATATTTATACATCAATCTAATATGCATAATGACAATACCATTAATAAGGTATGAAATGAAAATATAGTTATTTTATTAATAAATAATAAAATGTACAATACATTATTCGGATTGGCGCTCCAAGAACCAATTCCAAAACATGCATCTTGAAGCCGGAATCTTCATTTTGATAAGATAATTAGATTATCTAAATTCATCAAGAACAACGAAAAACCGTGTGTTTATAAGAAAGTTAGTGGGAGGATGATAGTATTCCTTTTTTTATATATAAATTATATAATTATCATTGGGAATGATATAGGATTGATGCAAAGTGTAAAAGCCTACCTTTGCAAGAAAATTTCCATGAAAGACATGGGTGAAGCTTCCTATATATTGGGTATAAGGCTCTAGCGGGATAGATTTAGGAAGCTTATAGGGTTGTCGCAATCGACATATATAGATAAAATGTTAGAAAGGTATGGTTTTACCAACTACAAGACACTAAATGTACCTTTCCGATATATCATACATCTTTCGAAGAAATTACACCTCAGTCTGAAGAAGAGAAAATTAGAATGTCTAACTTGCCGTATGCTTCTTGTATTGGAAGCATTATGTATGTTATGCTATGTACAAGACCTGATATCAGTTTTGGCGTTATTGTTACTAGAGGATATCAATCTGATCCAAATAATGATCATTGGACAGACGTGAAACATATCCTGAAATATCTTAAGGGTACTAAGGATAAGTTTTTCATATATGGAGAAGATGAGCTACAAGTTAATGATTATACAGACTCCGACTTCTAAGGAGATCCAGATGATAGAAAGTCTACATCTGGATATATATTTACCCTTAATGGTTGTGCAGTTAGTTGGAGATGTTCAAAGCAATGCTCAAGAGCTGATTCCACTATTGAGGCATAATTTATAGCGGCTTCAGAAGCTGTTTGGATTAGAAATTTTATCACCGAACTTGACACTGTACGTAGTATTATAGATTCGATCCCACTGTACTGTGATAATAGTAGAGCCATTGGGCAGGCTAGTTGGCAATGTTCAAAGCAATGCTCAAAAGCTGATTCCACCACTGAGGCAGAATTTATAGCGGCATCAGAAGCTGTTTGGATTAGAAATTTTATCACCAAAATTGACACAGTACGTAGTATTACGGATTTGATCCCACTGTACTGTGATAATAGTAGAGCCATTGGGCAAACTAAAAGCCGAAAGTGCATTCCAAGTCCAAACACGTGCAAAGGAAATATTGCATGATTAGAGATATTATTAAACGAAAAGACATCGTGGTTTTAAAGGTTCAAGGACAAAACAACATAGCAGGCCCGCTTACTAAGGCCTTACCTCATAAGTTATTCAATAAACATGTGGAAGAGATGGGACAACGGTACCATCTGGATTGGCACTAAGCAAGTGGGAGTTTGTTGGAGTTGGTGCTTGGAGCGCCAATCCGAATAATGTATTGTACATTGTATTTTATTATTTATTAATAAAATAACTATATTTTCATTTCAACATTTACTAATGGTAATGTCATTATGCCGAGAATGACATCGACCTTAGAATAGTCATGTAGTAATACTGGACACTGGGTGGTTCGACACTGGGATAAAATTACTATTATAAACTATTCTTAAAGTAAATATTCATAGTCTTTGGTTTTGGAATACGATCGAATTCCTATAACCTAAAAAACTAGAAAATATCGTATATTGGAATTGGAGTTCTAAAGGTTTAACCCGATGTACCATAAGTAAGGGAAGCTCATAAAGACATGTGGGTATTCGTTGGAGCGAATACTGAATGAATCATGGGTGATTCCTAATAGTTGGAAGAAAACACCATCGTCAATAGGAATATCCTCGAGTCGAGTAGCATATGTGATCCTTTGACTATAGGATAGCATTGATTTTATGTGTGATCCTCCACACTTTGATGCCATCTATGTCAGAGACCTTTCATGGTCTGATCGCTAGATGTTCATTGGGTGTGGACCGATGCACTCGTTAATCAAGTGAGTATCAAGATAGGATCCGTCGAACCATATGTGTACTATAAGAGGTTTAGGTATCCATGTGAGTAAGTCACGATTCTTAAGACTTTGTCCAAAGCCGATCACCTAGGGTGGATCGAATATATCAGAAATGATTTCTGATTAGTTGTAAAGAATCGTGGACATCTCGACATGAGATGCGCGTCTTGGAAACTTGACAGTGAAATCTACGTTTCCTAAGCACAATTGGGATAGCCTATAATTGAGGGATTGTTAAACATATGTGATGACCTCAGCTTGTATAGTTCAGAAAGATTGTTCGCGTTCTTCGTGAATTTGAAGGTGGTTGAATTGCGTACATATAAGATAGGCTTATATGACGAACTTGTATGGACTTAGAGAGTCTCATAATATGAAGTGTACTCGTTGAGCACTTGGGTAGCCAATAATATTTGATATTATAAAATACAATAATTAAGTGTTATTGGATAACATTAATTATTTACTTTGACCCAATTGGATTAATCCTAAATTACACAAGGGTTTTTTTGTAAATTCATAAATATCTCTACCATTGGAGGATATTTTGGTAATAATAAATATACAATTATAGGTGTATTTTTCTTAATTTAATTGGATTAAATCAAAGTGGTAGACAATGAACTAATCCATTTATTAAACTTTGTCTTGATTTAATTGGATTAAATCAAAGTGGTAGATAATGAACTAATCCATTTATTAAACTTTGTCTTGATTTAATTGGATTAAATCAAAGTGGTAGACAAATGTGATTATTCACACCTAATTATACATATTTGGACAAATTTGATTATGCCCACTTAAAAGTTTATTAGAACTTTTATTAATTAAAAATTGCCTAAGTTTTGCTATAAAAGGCAGGCTTGAACAAGTTTTTTTATAAAGCTTGAGAAAGCTAAAACAAGCAAGAGTTAGATAAATTAGCCTAAGTAAAAGTTTTTTTTAGAGAAGTTTTGGAAGTTCTCTACAACAACAAGGAGAAGAAGATTGAATCTTGGAACCAGTCTTGCTACCTTTGGAAATTCTCTACAACAACAAGGAGAAGAAGATTGGATCTTAGAACCAAGCTTGTTAGCTTTGGAAGTTCTCCACAACATTTCAACAACAAGAAGAAGATTGGATCTTGAAATCAGGCTTGCTAGGTAAGTTTGATATTCTCCAAAAGCTATGTTTTCAATAGTGAGACAAATAGTGCTGAATTATGTTTTGGATACATAATAACATAGCTTGATGTTAAAATTAGGCTAATTAATTGTGTAAGGATACTTTGGAAGTATAAACACAATTTATTGTGATTGGGTCAAAATATTTATGTTGGACATAAATTTAAAATTAGAGTTTGAAACTCTAAATGAAAACTTAGAGCTATGGCTACCATTCTAGAATTATTTGATCACCTTTGAATGACCTAGAATTGTTTATAAGTAATTTCATTGTGAGATTCTAATTTGGTTTGTGTTTTGGATTTCAAATTTACGCAAGTGCGTATTTAGAATGAATTTATGTTTTTGTAAAAGTATTTGATATTTTGAAAAACATGATTTTTATTCTATAACATGTGTTGATGTTAGTTTTGATATTAAAAATTAATTTTGGGTGTTTGAAAGTGTTTATGAAAGATTTGAAGCAAATAGGGTAAATACCCTATTTGCATCACTCTCTGGAAATTTTCTAGAGAGTTGATGCTTTGAAAGCATCAGTTAACAAAATTTAAAAAAAATGTTCAGCGCGCGCACTGTAGCGAGGATGTCGCACACTGCGTGCGCTAAAACTTATTTTCTCCTATTTTTTGAGTTTTCGGACTCCGATTCAGCCCCGATTTTTCCTATACACTCGTAATGGAATATTGTATTCCAGTAAATTATGTAAAATTACACCCATATTTGATATCTACGGGTTAAACCCACTTCTACTGAGTGGGGTTCCGATCCGACCCTAGGAGTCCCACAACTGTCCCAACATGCTTCGGTGTCCGAAAAATACCATGGTGCTCGTCACGATGTGATTAAGTTAATGGTATGCTCAAAACTGGTTTTTGAGAACTTTCTCAAAACCTGAATTTTTCGAATCGAGTGTTGTTCTTCACCTCCAAGATCCCTAACGTATTACCAAAACTACTGATACCACTTGTTGTGATTTTGTGATCACTGAAGAGTATTTATGAGGAAAAATTACTCTCTATTACTACTTGAATAGAATTTACAAAGATTACAAATTTTGTTATAAAAAATCTCACACTTCACTCTCTAAGCTCTCTTAATTGGAGCTTAAACTCTAAGCTCTCTTACTTGAAGCTTCTTGTTGAGAATGCTTGAACTCTCAAATGAGAGCTCAATTTAGAGGCAATGGCGTGGCTTCTAACTCAACACAATTAGTGGAGTGGTTGTCATAACTGTCTATTAATTGAGTGGTTAGAGGTGGTTACACCAAAACCATTAATTCACTAATTGTGGTAGTATCAAATGTTAAATATGCATGTTGGATTCATACCAAGAATATCAATAGAATTAAAAAAATAAAAATAAAAAGAAAAAGAAATTTAATACCGAAATAACGGCGCTCGTTGGCAGCCTTGGCCTTATCGAGCATTTTTTCAATGTCTTGTTGCAGCTGAGCATCCCATTTGACCAACTGGTTCACAAACACTGCCCCCAACCCCATTCCTAAAACGGGGTCCGAATCAATTAAACAACTAAGAGAGGGTTAAAGTTAGGGTTTATTATAACCAATTTTGGAAAAAAAAATAAGAATATAACAAAGAAGAATAACATAGGCCTCATATAAGAAAACTTGCGAAGTGCATTGGAGTACATCTGTGTTCCTAATCCCATCAACAAACATAGCAAATTAAGCAATTAAGCAATGAAGTGTGATCTCCCAGAGAACATATGAGTTTTGATTGAGGGCTTGAGAGTTGAGACGTAAATGATGATGATCGTGTTGGTTTCTATTAAGGTCCCAAGATCAATTATAAGCATGAAAACATTGCGAATACACATCGACGAAGTTGCGGAATACTTACATCGATCGGTTGAGCAACGCGGCAAGCAACGAAACTCCAGAAATGCTCACTGGTTTGGCGTGAACTGCAGTTTTTGTGCTCACTGTTTTGGCTTCATTTTTGGTCCTTCGTCAAGCTCCAAGCATCGTCGAATGGTTCCCAACTCATGGGTGGACTTCCCTATCACCTTCGCATGTCTCGTAAGTGTGCTAGCACTTGCGATTTTTCCACAAAACCACACTCCAAGCTTCCCACTGTCACGGTTTTGTTGCAAACCAGTGAGCTCATTTTGCCTCCATGGGCGTGAGCAAGAAAGAGAAGAAAATGAGAGAGATTGAATTTGGTTGGTTCCAAATTTGTGTATTATATACACTCATTTGAATTTCACATGCATTTCATGTGAATTTGGTTTTAAAAGGTCAAACCATTTAAAGCCTCCAACCACCTACATCACTCAATCCATCAACTTGTCATGTCACATCACTCAAAGTGACTTGTGATTTGACGTTTGATGCGACTAGCGATTTGATGCTTGATTTGACGTGCCGCACTCGAATTATAAATGTGAATGCGCTCGCAAATAATCTCGGGCTCGGTTCGCTAATTCCAAATTAACGATTTTTGCGTTGCGTCGTAATTAAATGATTACGCCTAGCGAAATAACTATTCACTTCGCTTACGAATTAATTCTAAATTAATTCGTTCGCCCGAATTAAAATCTAATTTTAATTCCGCGTCGAAATCCAATTTCGTTTAATATATCGAATATATTAATTTACCGATTAATTCCAAATTAATCGTTATCTCTCTTTAATGGATATTTTATCCCAGATAAAATATCTCCGCAATTAATCCCAGATTAACTTTCTCTCTCTTCTAATTAATCCCAGATTAATTTAAAGTGCGAGTTATACGTCATTGGAGAATCTTTGGGAAGCGACCCATGAGATCCCCGGATATGTTGGCAGTAAATTCGGTCGTCGGACTATCCGAACACGTAAGTACCTCGTACTACGTTTATACCGAATTACAAGACAAGGTTGGCCTCTAGCAAAGCGCCATGCCTCCCTAATTCTCCGGAAACATCCTTACATGAATAAAGGATCTGTATCAAGCGTAGTATACCGTAGTATTGCGTATTTCTGTCCAGTATCGGATGATCACGTGCTAGGCCTAGGGCTGGAATTGTGTCTGCCCCGTACGAAGCACATATCGGATGTCTGGCGACTAGTCTCTATAATCGGATATACATGACCTAGTCATAATATCCCGATAGCTGCGCAGCATTTAAGAGAACCAGTCCCGTATCCTACGTGACCCTCATCTCCATATGACTGGAGTGACACTTCCGTCTTGACATCACACCCAACACACTACAATTATCGATATACCCAGAATCGCCGTACACAGAAACCGGTTAAAGCCCTGGACGACCTCAACCAAAGTATATTGATTGTCGTATGTATTAGCGGTGCAAGTCTCAGGTTAAGACCAAATACACCTACCCTGATTTCGGACTTCCATAGACATATAGTCATACTACCAATGGAATTCCGAGGGGGTCTTATCCAGAGCGAAGCTATTTCCCGTATCATCGGTAAAACACAACCTTCTATTACACTTGCATGAGTATCCTATACCCAAATATATGAGAACTATGCCATTGTGGCCTCACAACGCGCACAAGTGTAATACTAGTCTTTTAGGTATTTATCGATGTCTAATCTCGATAATACTCTGACTAGGGATATTTAATGATTTATCCTTCGTGGACTGATACTGTCCCATATTATTCTCCGTCCAGGAACAAATCACAAGGACCTTTCATCATTTATATCTAGGTGATCTAATTTTAATTCCGCGTCGAAATCCAATTTCGTTTAATATATCGAATATATTAATTTACCGATTAATTCCAAATTAATCGTTATCTCTCTTTAATGGATATTTTTTTCCCAGATAAAATATCTCCGCAATTAATCCCAGATTAACTTTCTCTCTCTTCTAATTAATCCCAGATTAATTTAGAGTTCGAGTTATACGTCATTGGAGAATCTTTGGAAGCGACCCATGAGATCCCCGGATATGTTGGCAGTAAATTCGGTCGTCGGACTATCCGAACACGTAAGTACCTCGTACTACGTTTATACCGAATTACAAGACAAGGTTGGCCTCTAGCAAAGCGCCATGCCTCCCTAATTCTCCGGAAACATCCTTACAGGAATAAAGGATCTGTATCAAGCGTAGTATACCGTATTATTGTGTATTTCTGTCCAGTATCGGATGATCACGTGCTAGGCCTGGGGTTGGAATTGTGTCTGCCCCGTACGAAGCACATATCGGATGTCTGGCGACTAGTCTCTATAATCGGATATACATGACCTAGTCATAATATCCCGATAGCTGCGCATCATTTAAGAGAACCAGTCCGTATCCTACGTGACCATCATCTCCATATAACTGGAGTGACACTTCCGTCTTGACATCACACCCAACACACTACGATTCTCGATATACCCAGAATCGGCGTACACAGAACCGGTTAAAGCCCTGGACGACCCCAACCAAAGTATATTGATTGTCGTATGTATTAGCGGTGCAAGTCTCAGGTTAAGACCAAATACACCTACCCTGATTTCGGACTTCCATAGACACATAGTCATACTACCAATAGAATTCCGAGGGGGTCTTATCCAGAGCGAAGCTGTTTCCCGTACCATCTGTAAAACACAACCTCCTATTACACTTGCATGAGTATCTTATACCCAAATATATGAGAACTATGCCGTTGTGGCCTCACAACGCGCACAAGTGTAATACTAGTCTTTTACGTATTTATCGATGTCCAATCTCGATAATACTCCGACTAGGGATATTTAATGATTTATCCTTCGTGGACTCATACTGTCCCATATCATTCTCTGTCCAGGAACAAATCACAAGGACCTCTCATCATTTATATATCTAGGTGATCTAATCACAAATGATAGGAGTGCAATCTTATTTGTCACATAGTTAATTTGTACAACAACACCATGATCTGTACAAATAGTGACGCTATGGGTCATAATTGTCCAACAATCTCCCACTTGGCCTATAGCTAGTCACTCGAGTGCTTGACACCCGAACTATGTACGGTTGGCTCAAATTGCTGAGAAAAGGTTTTCGTCAGCGGATTTACATGATTATCGTCTGATGCAATTTATATGATCATCACATCGCCACGATGTATGATCTGAACGAATCAGATGAATATCGAAGTATGTATATGGATCGTTGATGAGACCATTAATTCTTTAGCCTGTGCTCAAGCCTAGCTTAGCTGCTAACAGAATTATATCTAATCTAATTAGATATTTACCGACCCCAGAAGGCTTCTATTGCTGCTTCAGCTGCAGCAATAACCCGCATTTGTTGTTTATTCGGTAACAGAATCTTGCTTGGAAGATTTCCAGCTCACTATACCGTTATTCAAACTGTATAGTACCGTTTGTGACTTATAGTCGTTTTATCGGTTTAGGAAACTTGCTACAGTGACCCCAATCACTTCAAGTTCTCATTCTCCATAGACTAAGACATCATCCTTAGTTCTCTAAGATACTAACGGATGTTCATAACATCAATCCAGTGACTATCACTTGGATTGGCCTGTTTGTGAATCCATATTCTCAAAGCGTTTGAGACACTAGGTCACTTACATTTTTCAATGTACGATTTCTCGAAAGCCAAGCTTTCACCGATAGTTTTTATGGGAATATCATTTCCAAGAAATGACATATTATCATTATTTATTTAGGACAGCCACTGTCAGTGCGCTCCCACTAACCTTCTTATATACACAAGAATCATTTCGTTTTGAATTAAATCATAAACTATTATGATTACATCAAAACGAAAATTCCAAGAACCCTAATGCTTTCTTCAATCCAAACATGGATCGAATGACCAGCAAACCTTGTTTGCTAGTTTTGGTACGACAAAACCGACAAGATGTTGTAAACATCCTCCAAAAGGTTTCCTTTTCAGGAAAGCGATTTTCCCGTAAAGCTGCCATATTAGATACATGAAACATGCAGCATTAGCAAGCATTATCCATGTATGTCTTCCTTGAAGACTTATAGTACCAATAGGCACAATGTCTTGCGGTAAATCAACTAGTATCTAAACGTGGTTGACATACATGGAATCCAATTCGGACTCATGACACTTTGTCATAATAGGGAGTCGATACCTTGTATCACTTCCTCATACGTAGTCAGTTGGTATACCTCAAAAGATAGACATCTTTATGAGGTGAGATCAGAAACCCATACCCCAGGTTGTTTTCTGACTCTCTCCGACATACACGGTTTTTGTGTATACGAAGATTAATGGTATAGTTTCATCCTTGATGAACTATTTTGTTCCATTAGGATTCGATGCCTGGATTGGAATAATATTACTCGATTTTCATCGAGTTTTACTATCCTCCCACTTACCACTGCATATCGGTATTCCTCTTAGGAAAACCGCATGGTGAGCAACAATCTAATTGTTCTCTTGTGAGTTGTATAAGTACAATACTTATGGTATCCCTAGGATAACCTACAATTGGCACTTATCCAATTTGGGTTTTAGTTTGGTATCACCCAAACGTATGCCCAGCATACCCAAATACTCAGGAATGTGAAACCCGGTTTCCTTCCTGTTCATATCTAATATGATGTCTGTCAAACAGATTATTATGGAACCTTATTCTAAATAATTTCTTGCACTGTTTATGCTTATCCGTTGAAGGAAATGGTAGCTCAGAGCGACTCATGATTAACCTAATTATGTCCAACAAAATTCGGTTACTCAGTTCGGACACACCGTCACTTTGATTTGTTCCGGGAGGAGTCCTCATTTCAAAGAACAATTTATTCTTTCAAGTATAATAGAAACTTATTGCTTAAGTATTTTCCATTACGGTCTTACCGTGACGGTATAATACTATAGCCGATCTTTGTCTATTTTGTGTCAAAACTGTAAAAAGTTTCCGATTTGTGTTCTTCAAAAGAAACACACAACCATTACGCGATGCCACATCCGTATAGGTCACGAAATATTCATATCCACATCTAGCCTAGCTAGACATGGGCCCATTTGCTTCACTATGAATTAGGGCTAACAGATCAGTGGCATTTACACTTTTACCAAGTAAATAGTGTTTTAGGCACATTGCCCAATAAACTAGATTTGTAGACTTTATTTGAATGGAGTCAAATTAGTCCTGGTACCCGCTCTTTAAAAGTGCGGATATACGATTCTTGTTTAATGTGTCCTAGACAACATTGCCACAATTAATTTCTTCTGATCAAATCAGTACGAGCTATTTATTTGTCATATATATATTTGAGATTTTATTTATATTCAAAATATAAATCTGTTATTTCACATCTAATGTGTTTATCTCAATATCATCCTTATATAATAAAACACTTTAGTGTTATAGAATATAAAGGTTCACCCGCAGCGGGTGTTAAACACTGATATAGAGATAATGTATCTAGTCAAACTAGTTACATTATAACATTTTCCTAATTCAGGTACAAACCCGAAGGTAGTTCCTAAATTAGGTATCTACGGTTAAAACAGCGACTTTTGTCCCGTTTACAATTCGCAGATAAATCTCAATTGAAGTCAGTATCCTGCTCATAGCAGATTCTGATCATCAATACATATTTATGTACCACACTAAGTATCTAAAATCCAATTTTAATACTAGTAGTGAACATAATGTTGACAAACATATTTGAAGTCAGAGCCTTGCTCGTTCTTCAATTCCTTCATGTCTGCATTGTCCAAACGGCAGTCACGTTTCCGTGATCCCGTTTGCCACATTTAAGCAGACATTTCGGGATATGTCATTTTATCTTCCCAGAAGACTATAATGATTTTGCCTTTGCCAGTTTCAACACTCCAGAAGCCTTTGCCCAAGCCTTCGCCTTCTAGAATATCGAAGTAAAGTGCGCCTTGCGCTACTTGCCTAATTGCAAATTTTGACTTTGTCTCCTTGAGAATAGTCATTAACCCTCCAAGAGTTAACTTTCGCAATTTAGTACTTCTTTAATCTAAAGATAGATTTATGAATATCCTTCAGTTTCAGTATCATACTTTAAGGATCTAATCCTTAGTTCTGATTTAGAAATTAAGGAGTCTACTGCGACAAGCTAAATGGATTAAGCACTTAAGTTATCATTACATAATCTTCCAAAGATTATGCTCTACTATTTGCTTAACTCCGGGCTTAGGCATCATAATATTATTTTATCAAATAAAATAACTTATCATTTTCCAGGACCATCCTGAAATTTTATTCCCAATTTGAAAATTAAATCATTTAAATACATTTTCCCTAGGATTATGTATTAAACGTCAATCTTTCAATTTAATCTTGATTTTAATAGTCCAACTATTTAATCAATTAATTAGGTACTATTAAATATAATGATTATTATAGTTCAACTATATTAATCAACTATAATTAATTAAATCAAATATATTGATTATAAATCCAATTATATAATCAAATATAAATGAATAGTTTGAATATATAGTCCAACTATTTATTAAAACAACAATTTAAATATTAGTCCAACTAACATTTAATACGTTTGACGAATGATATTGTTTGAGCGCTTATGGCGAGTAATTGAACGAATATTGCAAATTCAATTCTTGCCTCCCACTATTTTTCGGCGAGCCTCTAACCCTCTGTCGAGTACTCGGGAAACCGTGTTTCCTAGTGGGCTAGGATCCCGTTAAATATCACACAATCTTGACTTTGGCCAACAAATTGTATGATAATTAACTAGGTAGATCTCTAAGATCGATTGGATCCAATCCAATTCCTAGATCCGGTAGGGGGACATCCAATTCCGAAACATATATCTTATGTATGCCAATACATCCAATGTATTACCTAACCTTTTTCCTCTGAATCAACTAAGCCTTGGCTTTGGCACAACAAACTTAGTGATCCCAGTCAAGCGCGGCCCATTGACCATGGAAAGCTTCGTAATCAATGCCGATGGACAAGAAGTGGTCTTGACTTTGGCCAACAAACCACAACTTGGACAAGACACTGATATGGAACAAAGCTCTCGTGATTCAAACACATCTTCGACAGACAAAGGCCTTGACTTTGGCCAACAACCAATGCCGTCTCGGATCTTGAGTGAGAATCACTCAATGGAAGGAAAGACGCTTAATATTTTTTTGAGGGTTTTTCGCGTGCAAATTGGCAACCAATTTATTATCTTTGTTAAGGTCTCATCATCATACACCTTTAAACATGCATTCTAAACACCTAATACAGAGCATATGATAAAATAATAATGATATGCGGATGGATATTTTACACAATTGATCCTAGATCAAATCTCTCCCTTTCTCTCTCTCGCTAGCACAAGTATCACTTCTACCTGTTACACTACACTTCTAAAGAAACCTCATTTGCATTGAGGGGAATAGGTGAGAAGAGAATACAAAGAAATGATAGGTAATAAGGCTGGACACGCAGGTCCAATTAATAAATCGAATTTATACACACAATTTCTAAAATTATCCCACCCATCTAATATTCATCCGATATACATTATTCATGCATCGCAACCATGTATTCACACAAGCATGTATCAATCAATCTAATCAAATTAATTAATCTGATAATTAGTGATCATCCAATGTTCAAACAACGATTTGATTTTGTTCGAGTCAAACTCATTTTTCGGATAAGTACTTAAAGTACGAATTCTCGAATTAATTAAACTACATCATTAAATCCAATTTAATATGCATTCAATTCTAATTCGCATATTTAATTCCAATTAAATAACACACTTTGATAATGAACTTTTACGACTTAAATTCCAAATTTAATCGCAACGGGTCTCAAAGCCCGATTAACGTCCAACGTCAATTTAATTAAAGTCCAATGGGCTTTTAATTGATTTCTTAAGGCGTGGACTTTTGGTCAACTCGGGTCAAATCGAATAACCAAAATCCAATTCAGGATTTACTGACCGGCGTAACGACACACGTATAACGCAAGAGCACGTATCGTTCAAGTAGTATAAAAATATCGATCCTACGAGGACTTAATATCTAATCTATTGATTTTATGAGGTCAAATGATTACTAGTATCTAACAGGTTGTTTGATTGATTTGAAATGGTGACGATTCTAAATTTAAAAACAAGTAAATAAAATTATTCGAAAGTAGGTTTTAAGAAAATTAAATATTAAAAATTATCTAGGGTTGTGATTTCTTCCAATATCATTTTAAAGATGAAGTGGTTATCTTAAAGTTGGGTAAAATATTGATTTATTAACCTGGAACACTAAATTATGTGTAAGCCTCTGTCGATGGTCAGACACAAATACCCAGTTTAACCCAATTGAACCATATGTCTATGTCAACCAAATTATCTGGACTCATTAAGTTTAAGTTCCAATTATGGCTACCCCCGCCCGACAGGTATATATCTATCCTGTAAGGAAATCTATTAAAAGGTTATCTATCCTCAAGGAAGATCGTGGGCTATTGAGTCTAAGGTCTTAAACTTAAAATCTCTATGTGTAGTTCATTTTAAATTTACCAGATCAATTTTATTAATGACCAGTTAATGAAAAAGCATTAAGATTAAGACTCAATAAATAAATCTTTATATTACCCAAGCTATAATCTAACCCCTTATAACCCGGTGATATTGGATTTCATCACAACCCTAGATAACTGGCTTAGTTACGACACATATTTACGGGTAGTAAAAATTTAAATAAAATAAAAGAAATAAAGTAAATTCTGAAAATTAAATACTGAAAGTAAATTGTTGAAAAATAAAAAAAAGTAAAAAGTAAAAAGTAAAAAGTAAAAAAAAAAATAAAAGTAATTACTGAAAGTAAATTACTGAAAGTAAATTGCTGAAAAGTAAATTACTGAAATTAAATAAAGTAAAAGTACAATAAAAGAAAATGATGGGGTTAGAGGATCAACTTTTATTACTACTATTTTAGATATCTCCCTTAATATAATATATTAATTTTGCGTGATAATTACCAACCAGCCATATAGGCTGTATCCTGATTAAGTCAAATTAATAATTAATTACCAACCGACCAAACAGGCGGTATCCATACTTAGTCAGGTTAAAACCAATTAATAATTAATTTCCAACCGGCCAATATAGCGGTATCCTCATTAAGTCAGATTTTAAATAGTTTATAATTTATATTTAAGGGAGATTAATCTAGATAGCAATAATAAAAGCTTTACCTTTTACCCCAGCAAAGGGGAGTTACCTCCTCATTGCTTGAAAAATAAAAACTACAAAAGTAAAGAAAGAAAAGGTTTGTGCGTAAAAGTAAATTGCGAAAGTAAAAACTGAAAAGTAAAGAAAAGAAAGTGCGAAAGTGAAAATTAATTACTGAAAACTGAAAATAAACAAACTAGATACAATCTTCTTATTTATTCTTAAGGAATTTCAAAGAAGAAAGTATGAATTTTACAAATGAAATGGCTTGGTATTTATAGGCAAAATTTTGCACTCATCAAATCATCCATCAATTCTCTCCACCAAATCCATTATTAATTTCTCCACTAATTACTCCACCAAATCCATAATTGCTCCACTAATTTCTTATCTTGTTTGGTGGTGATTTGATAATTTTTATTAATTATTTATTAATTTATATTTTGCTTTGAAAATGATTGATAATGACTTTAATAATTACACATCACACACTTCTGGATGGTTCATCAATTTAGGTCATGAAATATTCAGAATTAGAAAATATTTTCTCTTTCAAAGCTGTAGATCTTTGAGTCCTCTTTAATCTGGAACTTGAATCAGCTCAATCTGATATCGGAGTAAAATGTTATGCCCAAAATACGAGAGATGCGCAAAATTGTAATTTCCAAAACTGCACTTCGTCAAAAACGCCCTTTCAAGTTTCCAATCTCCAAAATTAAAATATCAAGTCCAATAATTGCCCTTATTTGACCCATATTTCATCCTAAATGATTTCATTGAGACCCGATATTATTTTATCTGCAAAATAAAATAAAATACATCAAAACGTTCATCAAACCCGAGAAACTAAACAAAATATTAAGTTAAAGGGGCGGTAAATATTGATATATTTTCCGCTCATCACACCCCCAACCTAACATTTTACTAGTTCTCGAGCAAAACAACAAAATAAAATACAATAAATAATTAAAATTAAACTAAGCCACTTTCGTAGGGATCACGGTTGCATTTACCATATGCAACAAGCCTTTAAACCCCTAGGTGTCCCTAGTGGACGAGTTGTAGTCTCGTGAGGGTTTACAGCAATGATACCCACAAACATTTTACAAAAGTAAAAAGGTAGTAAAACTAATGCACACAAAAGCAAAAAGACAAGAGAAACGAGAATAAAGAAGTTAGTGACTAATCAGGTGAAACTTCTACTCCAAGTTACTAGTTGTTTCTTTCTTTCTAAATTACTGAATAAGTAAATTCTCCGATTATTTTTACCATTCTCCATATACACAGTCGAAAAAATATTAATCAACTCATTTTTTCCCACAACAGTCACAAGTGTAGTTGATAAGAGAGTAATAATTTTGTCCTAAAGTTTTATCAGAATTCACATCTTTTTGCAGCAATGGATTAATTTTTCTAATTTTTCCGATTCTTTTCTTTGATATTTTTTTTTATATACAATATCTTCCATCTATGTAACGAGTGTTAGGTCGGTGGCTCCCAAACCAGTTGGCTTTAGGGCACCAGGTGTTAAGACACCCTTACGGACTTAATTACTCAGACTTCAGATATATATATTTTTGCAGCATCTTTGATCCATGTAACGAGCTTTGGGTCAGTGACTCCCAAACCAGTTGGTTTTAGGGCACTAGGTGTTAAAACACCCTTACAGACTAGATAACTCGGATCTCAGACTTTTTTTTTTTTTTTTTTACTCCATCACTTTTTGAGATGCTTCCTCCAATTAAACTAGAGTACTGAATATTACAAACTTTTCAATTTTAGCTCATGTCCGTATGTTACTATGTATGTTGATAATACCTGCTAACTATGCATATGAAGATCCATTTTAGTCAGTTTTATAGAGAATTTACAAATTAAATAATTCAAAAGGAAATAAACAAATTAACTTGTTCCGAATTAGGTTTGAGATACGTCTCAGGAGTGAAAACTCCTTACTCAGCTATCTCTTACCAATTTCACACCTTTTAGTCAAAATAAAAACACAAAATATTTTTGTAATTTTTGAAAAATTTTCAATTTTTTTTGTATTTTTTGAAAAATTTTGAAACAAAAAACAACACACAACTAAAAACAAGATACTAATCAACTAATTCCCTCCCCCAAACCTAATGAGACATTGTCCCCAATGTCTTAAACAGTAGAAGAAGAGTTTAGAAGATAGTACCTGGTTAGCTGAAATTCTACAGGAAATTAAAGGTTAAGATCCAGATTAATCCGACGCCTCTTACCACGATCGTCCTCAGACCAATTTATCTTTGAAAGGATAGGGTCAATTTGTGGTTCATAGGCTAAGATTTGGTCAATTAGATCTGGAGCAGTTCTGGCAGTGAAGAGGAGTTCTTTTAAAGGTTTTGACACGAACCCATTTCTCCGAACATCATCAAGAAACACACAAAGAAAATCATAAAATCCATCAACATTAAACAGTCCAAGCGGTTTCTGGTGTATATTCAGGTTCGACCAAGATAGAACTATAAAAATTTCCTCCAATGTGCCCAAGCCACCTGGCAAAGCAATAAAAGCATCATCACGGTTAATCATTTCTACCAGTCGTTCAGACATACCTGGCACGATCAGTTCCTCTCCGTTTGATGATCCAATAAGATTTGCCTCTGCCAAGGGTTTTGGGATGATTCCCAAAACGTGACTGTCTCCTTCCTGTACAGCCTTTGAAACTATCCCCATAAGTCCGAGATTGCCTCCGCCATATATTAAGTGCATATTCCTTGCAGCTAAGACTCGACCTAATTCTTGTGCTGCTTCTACGTATTGTGGCTTAGTACCAACACTACTACCGCAGAACACACAGATGTTTTCAACTCGTCTTCTTGAAGTGGCTTCCATGTTTTACTCTGGATGTCTTCAAAAGTGCAATGATGAGTTGAATTTATAATACCTAAAAAGGGTGAGTAAAAATAGCACAAGTATCTTCCAAAGGACGATTAGTAGCAAAATAGTAAAATAAATCGTGATAGTCAAAAAGGTCTGGATCCTGTCGGAGAAAACAAAAGAAAACAACAAAACAAATCACAATTATTAGGAAAAAGACAAAGAGATATAATATGTACAAGAATTTACAGCTTGAATAACGTCTATGCGTCATGGACAAGCTTCCCATCCAATTTTCTTATAAATTGGCAAACAGGGTCTTTTTTAGTCAGATTCCCAAGACTTAATTGTTGTCTTTCTTTTTCAAATTGTGCATATAACATGCGAATTTCATGATACACACATCCACTGGGATGTGACTCAAGAGTTTTAGATATGTCATCCAAAGACTCCTTACTCAAGCCATCCCTAATGAAGTTAATCTTATATTCGCAGTTATCAGACACCATTCCTAAAGAACGACAACGAGTATTACAAAACATACGAGCACATTTATAACAAACACACATTCTTTTGGCTCTTCTCTTTTTAGCATATGTGCTCTTTCCTAAACCAGGCAGATGTGAAATAAAAGAGTCAGAAAACTCACCTGCCAATCGGACCCGTGCTTCAATAATCCAACGAATGTCAGTAGGAATACCTTTGATCATCAGTAACCTCATCCGTTCCAAGCGAGCTTTGTAGACTTTAATCAGAGATTTTTGAGGGAGAGAAGGAAATTGTTTGTGAAGATTTGCTAAAGCTTCTTCCATCTTGAAATGACTTAATCTGCAAAAACTAAACACACCAAATTAAATCACACCAAATCACAATATATACAAAAATTGGCATGGGTTGCCTCCCTGCTAGCGCTAAGTTTAACGTCGACAGCTAGACGTGACTTCTCGAATGTTAGGCTGGATCTGAAAGTATGACACTTTCTTTTTTTCGCTCAAATGATTCTCCCTAGTAGTGCTTAACACGCTTGTTTTTAACCTTGAAAGTTTTGTTGGAGTCAGGATCATGTATCTCAACGGCTCTATCTGGTAAAACTTTGGTGATCACAAATGGACCTGACCACCGTGATTTTGGCTTCCATGGGAAGAATTTCACTCTTGATTTGTTTAACAGTACCTTCTACCCTGGTTCCAGTTGTATGCGCACTAACTTCTCATCATGTCTTTTCTTTGCCTTTTCTTTGTACAATTTGGCATTCTCAAAAGGCTGATTGTGGAATTCTTCCAATTCGTTGAGCTGGTGGAACTTTTTCTCTTATGTTGCTTGTAGTGCAAGAATTGGATTTTTCAGTACGCAATGCGCTTTATTTTCAGGCTCCACAGGTAATTGACATGCTTTAAGTTTGTCAGTAGAACTTTGTCTTTCATCAGAGTTCTGATCTGTACTATGTATCACATCAAGTCTGAAACATTCCTCCTTCTTTTCATCATCTGGGAAATTCATGGCCTTGAAAACATTGAATGTTACTTCTTGGTCATGTACCCTCATGGTTAATTCTCCTCTTTGTACATCAATAATGGTTCGACCTGTAGCCAAGAACGGTCTCTCGAGGATGATTGGCACGTCTGCGTCTTCCTCCATATCAAGGACAATAAAATCTGCTGGGAAAATAAATTTGTCAACCTTGACCAGCACATCTTCAACTACGCCTTCTTGGAATACGAGCGTTCTATCAGCAAGTTGTAGAGAGACTGAAGTGGGCATTGTTTCTCCAATCTGTAATTTCCTGAAAATAGAAAAAGGCATCAAGTTAACACTAGCACCTAAATCACACAGAGCCTTACCGAAGTCATGTTCTCCTATGGTGCAAGGAACAGTGAAACTGCCAGGATCTTTCAACTTTGGAGGAAGTTTTCTCTAAATGATGGCGCTGCATTCTTCTGATAATGCTACTGTCTCATAATCTCCCAATCTCCGCTTTCGTGAAAGAATGTCTTTCATAAATTTGGCATAGCTGGGCATTTGTTCCAACGCTTCTGCAAATGGAATATTGATATGCAGCTTTTTGAAGATCTCCAGGAACCGAGAAAACTGCTTGTCCAATTTGTTCTTCTGAAGACGCTGAGGAAAAGGTGGAGGTGGAATGATATGTTCTTTTTCCTTTGCTTCTTTTTCCTCCATATGTTGCTTTGTTTCTTTTGGAACTTCCTCAGCAGCTGTTTTGGCTCCAACATCTTTGTTGATTTCAGTACCACTTTTTAATATGATGGCATGACATTGCTCATTCCCTATGTTCCTTGGATTTGGTTCTGTGTTGCTGGGAAGGGTACCTGGCGGTCTGTAACTCTGAGCATTGGCCAGTTGTCCCATTTGATTCTCCAGTGCTTTAATAGAGGCGATTGACTTTGAATTAATGTCGTTGAGATTGAAATATAGCATAATATCTTGCTGCTTGAGAGTCGTGTTTTGCTTCTATCTTTTTCAAGTGGTCAACACTTCTGTTATTCCTGATTCATTGTTTGCTCCTTGGTCTGTTCTGTTGTTGGAATCCGGGTGGTGGGTTGTTCATTTGCCCATTATTATGCTCCATGCGAAATTGGATGATTCCCCCACCCTGGGTTGTAGGTGTGGAATATGGATTGTTCCCCTGTCTGTTGAAATTGTTGACGTAGTAGTTCACCGTTTCTTTATGTTGAATTGGTTCCGGTGCTCCTCCATGGGTGAACTTGTGGTTCCAGCGATGTTCACAACTTACGTGCTAAGTGTTTCTAGACATTTGCATATCTGATCCAGCCTGGTATTCACTGCTGTGTGTTTGCTCCAACTTCATAAATTCCTGCAATTCTTTGGATCATGCTCCTTTCTGTTGGCCATAAAGAATTGTTGTTGGCCATTTCTTCAATTAAGTCCCAGGCTTGATCTTCTCCTTTTCCCATCAAAGCTCCTCCAGCAGCATCAATTGTGGTTCTCATTATTCCAGAAAGTCAATTGTAGAAGGTTTGAAGTTGTAGCCACTTTGCGATCTCATGATGAGGACATTTCCGGAGTAAATCTTTGAATCTTTCCCAAGCTTCGCAAAGGGATTCTGAATCTTGTTGCATGAAGGATGTGATGTCATTTCTTAACTTTGCAGTTCTGGCTGGTGGAAAGTATTTTGCAAGGAATTGGTGGCTAGAGTGTTCCAAGTTGTGATGGAACCTGCTGGTAGTGAATGTAGCCAAGCTTTAGCTCTGTCCTTCAAGGAGTATGGAAAAACACGCAGTCTCATTGCTTCTACTGATGCTCTGTTGTAGTTGAAAGTACCGCAAACTTCAGGAAGTTGCTGATGTGGGCATTAGGATCTTCAGTTGCATTTCCCCCAAACTGTACTGACTGCTGAATCATCTGGATGCATGTTTTGATGTCACCCGCATTTGCTGGTAAGAGAGGAAGTACAATACAAGAAATGAGTCCGTCAACCACCGGAATGGTTCTGTCTCGAATGGGAATCGGTGGTGCAACGTTCAAAGGTTCAGGTTCCATGTTGACTAAAGCTTTTGGCCTTCTCGCCTTTCCCTTCTACACTGTCTGATGGTTCTTTCAATTACTGGGTCAAGCGGTCGAAGTTCAAAGCTTCTGGTTCGTCTCATGTAGTTTCTGAAAACCTGAAACACAAGAAAACAACAACAATAAGTAAAAAGAAATTAGATACAAGTAAATGTATCTAACCCCTAAACTAATAGTAAAAGATAAATAAGTCCCCGGCAACGGCGCCAAAAACTTGACAGGCGGTAAACACACACGTATAACGCAAGCGCACGTATCGTTCAAGTAGTAAAAAATCGATCCCACGAGGACTTAATATCTAATCTATTAATTTTATAAGGTCAAATGATTACTAGTATCTAACAGGTTGTTTGATTGATTTGAAATGGTGACGATTCTAAATTTAAAAACAAGTAAATAAAATTATTCGAAAGTAGGTTTTAAGAAAATTAAATAAAAAATATCTAGGGTTGTGATTTCTTCCAATATCATTTTAAAGATGAAGTGGTTATCTTAAAGTTGGGTAATATATTGATTTATTAACCTGGAACACTAAATTATGTGTAAGCCTCTATCGATGGTCAGACACAAATACCCAGTTTAACCCAATTGAACCATATGTCTATGTCAACCAAATTATCTGGACTCATTAAGTTTAAGTTCCAATTATGGCTACCCCCGCCCGACAGGTATATATCTATCCTGTAAGGAAATCTATTAAAGGGTTATCTATCCTCAAGGAAGATCGTGGGCTATTGAGTCTAAGGTCTTAAACTTAAAATCCCTATGTGTAGTTCATTTTAAATTTACTAGATCAATTTTATTAATGACCAGTTAATGAAAAAGCATTAAGATTAAGACTCAATAAATAAATCTTTATATTACCCAAGCTATAATCTAACCCCTTATAACCCGGTGATATTGGATTTCATCACAACCCCAGATAACTGGCTTAGTTACGACACATATTTACGGGTAGTAAAAATTTAAATAAAATAAAAGAAATAAAGTAAATTCTGAAAATTAAATACTGAAAAGTAAATTGCTGAAAAATAAAAAAAAAAAGTAAAAGTAAAAAGTAAAAAAAAAAAAAAAAAGTAAATACTGAAAAGTAAATTGCTGAAAAGTAATTACTGAAATTAAATAAAGTAAAAGTACAATAAAAGAAAATGCTGGGGTTAGAGGATCAACTTTTATTACTACTATTTTAGATATCTCCCTTAATATAATATCTTAATTTTGCGTGATAATTACCAACCAGCCATATAGGCGGTATCCTGATTAAGTCAAATTAATAATTAATTACCAACCGACCAAACAGGCGGTATCCATACTTAGCCAGGTTAAAACCAATTATAATTAATTTCCAACCGGCCAATATAGCGGTATCCTCATTAAGTCAGATTTTAAATAGTTTATAATTTATATTTAGGGAGATTAATCTAGATAGCAATAATAAAAGCTTTACCTTTTACCCCAGCAAATGGGAGTTACCTCCTCATTGCTTGAAAAATAAAAACTGCAAAAGTAAAGAAAGAAAAGTTTGTGCGTAAAAGTAAATTGCGAAAGTAAAAACTGAAAAGTAAAGAAAAGAAAGTGCGAAAGTGAAAATTATTACTGAAAACTGAAAATAAAACAAACTAGATACAATCTTCTTATTTATTCTTAAGGAATTTCAAAGAAGAAAGTATGAATTTTACAAATGAAATGACTTGGTATTTATAGGCAAAATTTTGCCTCCATCAAATCATCCATCAAATTCTCCACCAAATCCATTATTAATTTCTCCACTAATTACTCCACCAAATCCATAATTGCTCCACTAATTTCTTATCTTGTTTGGTGGTGATTTGATAATTTTTATTATTATTTATTAATTTATATTTTGCTTTGAAAATGATTGATAATGACTTTAATAATTACACATCACACACTTCTGGATGGTTCATCAATCTTTAGTCATGAAATATTCAGAATTAGAAAATATTTTCTCTTTAAAGCTGTAGATCTTTGAGTCTTCTTTAATCTGGAACTTGAATCAGCTCAAACCGATATCGGAGTAAAAGGTTATGCCCAAAATACGACAGATGCGCAAAACTGTAATTTCCAAAACTGCACTTCGTCAAAAACGCCCTTTCAAGTTTCCGATCTCCAAAATTAAAATATCAAGTCCAATAATTGCCCTTATTTGACCCATATTTCATCCTAAATGATTTCATTGAGACCCGATATTATTTTATCTGCAAAATAAAATAAAATACATCAAAACGTTCATCAAACCCGAGAAACTAAACAAAATATTAAGTTAAATGGGCGGTAAATATTGATATATTTTCCGCTCATCATTTACCCCATAAGCCCATAAATCAATTTTGGCCCATTAGGCCCAATTAAACTTTAAAGCTCATTAAGTCGCATTTGGGCTTAACGGAAGTTGTTTTGGGCCCAATTGGATCCAATCCAATTTGCCTTAACCCAACTTTGTACAACAAAGCCCAATAAGCCCAATTACAACATAATAAGCCCAAATCCAATTTAAAGGCCCAATTAATTAAATTACATAAATCCAATTTCGCAATTTAATTACCTAAAGTGCATTACATGATTAATCACCCAAATCAATATTTCTAAAACACAAATTTGTCCAATTAATCATGCTCAACTTCAACAAAATATGTCCAACACATTTCATGAAAAATCAAACCCATATACATGCTTCAAAGTCTCGGCCAAAGAGGGGATTTTTATCCGATTCGAATTCAATCCAATTAATTACATAATCGATATCAAATCCACATCCCGAATGATTTCCAACACATCCAATGTCCAAAAAATCAAAATTCCAAGACTAATATGGCTATATGTATTCGGCTACCATAACCAATTTGGGGAAAACTGATCCAATCACATTTTCTTGAAATTGATCCAATCAATCTTCAATTAAACAAAATTTAAGCATACTCAATCATCCAATTTCATAAAATCATGCTCAAATTCAAAATACCCAAATTTTAAGCACTAAACTTTCATGCTCAAACCTAGGCTCTTGATGCCATTGTTGGTTTCTATTAAGGTCCCAAGATCAATTATAAGCATGAAAACATTGCAAATACACATCGAGGAAGTTACAGAATACTTACATCGATCGGTTGAGCGACGCGGCAAGCAACGAAACTCCAGAAATGTTCACTGGTTTGGCGTGAACTGCAGTTTTTGTGCTCACTGTTTTGGCTTCGTTTTTGGTCCTTCGTCAAGCTCCAAGCATCGTCGAATGGTTCCCAACTCATTGGTGGACTTCCCTATCACCTTCGCATGTCTCGTAAGTGTGCTAGCACTTGCGATTTTGCCACAAAACCACACTCCAAGCTTCCCACTGTCACGGTTTTGTTGCAAACCAGTGAGCTCATTTTGCCTCATGGGCGTGAGCAAGAAAGAGAAGAAAATGAGAGAGATTGAATTTGGTTGTGTTCCAAATTTGTGTATTATATACACTCATTTGAATTTCACATGCATTTCATGTGAATTTGGTTTTAAAAGGTCAAACCATTTAAAGCCTCCAACCACCCACATCACTCAATCCATCAACTTGTCATGTCCCATCACTCAAAGTGACTTGTGATTTGACATTTGATGCGACTAGCGATTTGACGTGCCACACTCGAATTAGAAATGTGAATGCGCTCGCAAATAATCTCGGGCTCGGTTCGCTAATTCCAAATTAACGATTTTTCCGTTGCGTCGTAATTAAATGATTACGCCTAGCGAAATCACTATTCACGTCGCTTACGAATTAATTCTAAATTAATTCGTTCGCCCGAATTAAAATCTAATTTTAATTCCGCGTCGAAATCCAATTTCCTTTAATATATCGAATATATTAATTTACCGATTAATTCCAAATTAATCGTTATCTCTCTTTAATGGATATTTTATCCCAGATAAAATATCTCCGCAATTAATCCCAGATTAACTTTCTCTCTCTTCTAATTAATCCCAGATTAATTTAGAGTGCGAGTTATACGTCATTGGAGAATCTTTGGGAAGCGACCCATGAGATCCCCGGATATGTTGGCAGTAAATTCGGTCGTCGGACTATCCGAACACGTAAGTACCTCGTACTACGTTTATACCGAATTACAAGACAAGGTTGGCCTCTAGCAAAGCGCCATGCCTCCCTAATTCTCCGGAAACATCCTTACAGGAATAAAGGATCTGTATCAAGCGTAGTATACCGTAGTATTGCGTATTTCTGTCCAGTATCGGATGATCACGTGCTAGGCCTAGGGCTGGAATTGTGTCTGCCCCGTACGAAGCACATATCGGATGTCTGGCGACTAGTCTCTATAATCGGATAACATGACCTAGTCATAATATCCCGATAGCTGCGCAGCATTTAAGAGAACCAGTCTCGTATCCTACGTGACCCTCATCTCCATATGACTGGAGTGACACTTCCGTCTTGACATCACACCCAACACACTACAATTATCGATATATCCAGAATCTCCGTACACAGAAACCGGTTAAAGCCCTGGACGACCTCAACCAAAGTATATTGATTGTCGTATGTATTAGCGGTGCAAGTCTCAGGTTAAGACCAAATACACCTACCCTGATTTCGGACTTCCATAGACATATAGTCATACTACCAATGGAATTCCGAGGGGGTCTTATCCAGAGCGAAGCTGTTTCCCGTATCATCGGTAAAACACAACCTCCTATTACACTTGCATGAGTATCCTATACCCAAATATATGAGAACTATGCCATTGTGGCCTCACAACGCGCACAAGTGTAATACTAGTCTTTTACGTATTTATCGATGTCTAATCTCGATAATACTCTGACTAGGGATATTTAATGATTTATCCTTCGTGGACTGATACTGTCCCATATCATTCTCCGTCCAGGAACAAATCACAAGGACCTTTCATCATTTATATATCTAGGTGATCTAATCACAAATGATAAGAGTGCAATCTCCTTTGTCACATAGTTAATTTGTACAACAACACCATGATCTGTACAAATAGTGACGCTATGGATCATAATTGTCCAACAGATCGATTGAGGGCTTGAGCAAAGTTAGAGAGGTAGATGATGAAGACGCAGATCAGAGAGGGAAGGTCTATGATTGAGGGCTTGAGCAAAGCCACGAAGATTAGGGTTTGTGGTACTTTGGGATTTTTAATTTATAGCATTCAAAACGATGGCGTTTTGTTTAGCTCAAAACAACGCCGTTTCACTTAAGAAATTAATAATAATAATAATAATAATAATAATAATAATAATAATAAAATAATAATAATAATAATAATAATAATAATAATAATAATCGGGTTTTGCCAATTCACCAATTTTTGACTGATTCACCGGTCCAAACTGATTTTCAAACACAACGGTTTTCAACCAATAGTCGGACTGGACACTAGGCCGGTTCCCGATTAGACCCGTCAAACCGTCCGGTTCCGATTTTCACAACCATTCTTTCCAATGTTACATACAACTTATACTCGCACTTGGAATTAACTTTTCGAATAAGTTTAGTATAACGTTAATGTTAGCGTTAAAAGGATCCGCCAAACGCTTTATTTAACGTTAACGTTAACGCTCACAAATTATAATCTCATAATACGATATTATTTTGATGCTAAACTATACTATATTATTTGTATCATAACTTATAAAATAATTATACTCTCGTTGTAATACTATATACCAAATGCATCCTTCGTTTTCTCGGGTCGTTTGGTTAATTTGTTACAAACGGAATCTGTTGTTGTAATTTGTGAATGACACACGTAAAATCAACAGCCGTAATTTACATATGTGTATTGATTCATATTTGTCCTCCCATCATCTTGATTCATTCATTACAATTAGACCTGACCACGGTTCTGGTTCCAATCGGTTCCGATTTGTGAAATCGAAACCGTGATATTTCGGTTCGGTTAGGGTTCACCCCTGACCGAACTTAAATTGTTTCGGGTTTTCAGCGATTCTACGATCCAACCGGAACAAACGGTTTCGGTTGGAACCGTAGGGCTCCTAACGGCTAGGCCCAACAGCTAGCCATTGGGCCTAGGGTAAGGAGCAATGGCTATCTGCTCTATTTTCCAAAAATAAACATTTTTAAAAATCAAATTACTAAATTACCCTTAATAAAATTAATAAAATGATTATTTGGGGGGATTTTAGGTAACACAAAATATATAAACTCTATAAATATAGTCATTTTTCATTTTTTTCAACACACCAATTCTCAAGTCTCTCAATTCTACAATTCTCTCATTCTAAATTCTCTCATCTACAATTTCTCATTCTCAATTCTCTCATTCTTTAAAATTTCTTTAACAAAAAATGGCAAGCTCATTGAGAACATCATGTCAAATATGTCAACTCAAGAGATCAGCCCTAATATCGGTACACGGAGAAGTGAAGTTAAGTCTCGTTCCTCCGATATTTTCAAAATTCATTTTCATTTAGTAGATACTGAAAATGAAGGTCCATGATAAATATGCAACCATTGTGGGATTTCTTACAAATTTACTGATGGATATGGTAATATGAACAAGCACTTGAAAAGACATCATGCCGCTGAAATTGGACTTGATACAACGCAAACTCAAATGGCCTCTAGTAGAGGTACGAGTTCTATAGATTTATTTAAATATTTTGATGCTAAAAATAGAGAAGATTTGCTAAATTAACTTGTATGGCACATCTTTCTTTAAGTTTTGGTGAAAAATTACTTTTACTAATTACGTTCAGAGTGCTTTAAATAATGTTGCTTGTAGAATGGCAAGAATACAACAAAACGTCACATTTTTAAATTATATAAATATGATAAAATTATTTTAAATGAAACAATTAAAGATATTAAATGTCGTCTTTCTATTTGTTCTGATATTTGGAGTGACCATTGGCGAACACACTCATACATGGGTGTGACTTGTCATTGGATTAATGCATTATGAAACATGCAAAAATTACTTATTACATTTAGAGTTTTTAATGAACAATATACTGCATAAAATAATTTATAGAATGGTGAAAGTAATTTTTGATGAATCTGATTTGTTATGTAAAATTTTAACAATTGGTTTTGATAATGTATCTGTAAATACTGCATCAATTAAAGATTTAACAGAAATATGCCAACCAAATTTGGGGGTCAATTTTTTCATGTTCGTTGCACATGTCATGTCCTTAATTTATGTGTTCAAGATAGTCTAACTTGTTTATCACCTTTCATTGATCCTATTAAGATTGCACTTAATTGTATTTGGTCATATTCTCAAGTTAAAAGAGAATGAGCCATGTTTTGTAAATTAAACGGTATTAAAGCGATATAATTTTCACGAGATGTTCCAACACGTTGGAATTCAACTTATTTTCTTTTATGTCAAGCTTTCCAATATAAAAATGCATTATGTAGTTTATTTTCTCAACATGTTCAACATATTACACTTTTTCCTAGTCAATGGGATATTTGTGAAAATATTTAGATATTTTAAAAAATTTTAATGATGCTACAAATATTTTAGCGGAGTTTATTATCGTACAATACATTTATTTCTTTATGAAAGTTTGAATATTGTTGGTACTCTATTTGAGCATGTTGATAGTTTTGATCCTAATGATATTATTTTTCTTGAAGCTATTATTATTATGAAACAAAAATGGTTGCGTTATTTTAGAGATATTTCACTATTTTATCTTATTGTCATGATTTTTTATCCTAAATGTAAAATAGAAGGTTTGAATAGTGTCTTACAAGCTTACTATGGATATTTAGAAATAGCTGATGAAATTGATATTACAAGAATAATAGCTAAAATAAAAATGATTTAAACGATTTATTTAATGATTATGTTAGAAGATATAACTTGCAATCAGTAGGACAATCTAGTAGTAGCGAACCCGTAATACAATCAAGACTTAGCGTAGGTGATCGTTGGTTACTACAACGAAATAAAAAATATAGGGATAACACGACTAACAACCCGAAATTAGATAATTATTTATCTATCAATTTCGAGTTTCCTACTGAAAGTTTAGTGAATAAAAATTTTCAAATCCTTGAATAGTGGAACCGACATCAAAATGTATATTATGTATTATCAATTATTGCTAAAGAGTTGATGAAAGCACATGTTTCCACCATTGCGGTTGAGCAAGCCTTCAGCATGTGAGGCAATATATTGGAAACGAGACGGTCTTCATTACATCCAAGCACTTTAGAAGCAACAACATGTGTGGATGATTGGACCCGAGCTGATCTGAGACAACAAGAAGATGCCTCTGATGACTTGAAGACTTATTCGACAATGCATCTGCAAGTGGAACGGGAGCTGAAGGATCAACGGGCACTGATAATGATGATTGATCAGTAAATAATTGTAAATTACATGGGGAAATATCTTAAAATTATAATGGAAGTACGTGAGCTTTGATTCCTCTTACCCCTGGAGGATACGTAGACAACTTAAGTTTTTAAAAATTTAAGTTCAAGCTCTTTAATTTAATAATTTTAATTTTAATTTTATTTAGATGAGAATTTTATTTGTAATTTAATGTAATCTAAATTTAAATTCATAATTTTAAATAAAATTTTTAATCTCATATTTAATTATGATATTTTTTAAGAAATTATTATTATTTTGAAAAAAAAATTAAAAATAAATCGAATGAAACCGGAACCGTGTGGAACCGGACCGTTACCCGGGTCTAATTACAATGAAGTCGTATGAGTTAATTATATTTTATCATCGAATAATTTATCTATCTTTAATCTACTATTGTAAAAATAAAGGCCGCATTCATAAACATTTTTACATTCGTAAATGGGAGTGAGTTGATAAAATTCAAATATATTATTCATTTTTTATCAAAATAAAACAAGTTAAACAACTTGGCTAATTTAAATGAACAAATCGATTTTACTTTTTCTTTTAAAGTTGTAATGATTCTGCTGCCTTTGCATAAAATTTAAATATATTTTTTCCTGGTTATTTTGTTTCACATCTTTTAGATGGGGGAAATAGAAAAAGCGTGATAATCGTGTTCATCATAATCAGCACAAAAATCTTTTGGATTGAATGAAATCAAAAACGAAATACAAACTGGGACCCTTTTTTGATCACATACGTACGTGACATGATACGAGAGTCCAAATAAGACCAGTTCATCACCCTTTCTTGCCACGTGTACTTCATTTTCTTAAAAGTTTAAATCATATATGAAGATGTTTGTGCCTAAAAGAAATCAGAACACCTAATTATTATATCGTCGCAAACTATCTAATTATAAGAGTGAGAATTTTATTTAAATTACTATTTAGAAATATATAAGATTCATGCCTAATTAGGATAATCTAACAACATAAAATAATATGTGTACTATGTATTTTTTGTAACTGGCAGAAAAATAAATTTAACATGAGCATTTTCATTGGCATAAAATGAAACGTGATGTTGAATTTATTTGTGATAGGTGTATAATATGTAAACAAGTTAAATCTAAATTGATGTCTCATGGTTTGTATACTCTTTTGCCTATGTCTAGTGAACCTTGGGTTGATATATCGATGGATTTTGTATTAGGTTTGCCTAGGACAAAGAGGGGTATAGATTCTATATTTGTTGTGGTTGATAGGTTTAGTAAGATGGCATATTTCATTGCATGTTATAAAACTGATGTTGCCACAAACATTGTTGATTGATTTTTTAGGGACATAGTACAACTTCATGGTATACCTATGAGTATTGTATCCAATAGAGATTGTTGACGGGTGATTTTAGTTCCAATGGCAGTTTCGGGATAACGCTCCCGGGACAATCCTCCTCCAACTGTGAATTTGTTTGGTTATGGGGGACCAAAAACAAACTTGGCAAAAGACAAAACAACAACAAAATCGACAAGAGGATTTTACGTGGTTCGGCGGAGCGATCCAACCTACGTCCACGGGCACAAAGTGGGGTATGATTTTTATTACCAAACCGAGCTCGACCGACCTATTTTTCAGGAGGGTCTAAAGAAAACCGAGTTGTTTGCTCTCTTTTTAGTGTTTCTTACAATTAATGCTTAAAAGAAATTTTTTCCAATCCTTACAAATGAGATAACCCTCCCTTTATATACTAAGAAAAATACAATATTATTCCCATATCTCTTTGACGTCAGCCATGCGGATTTCCGGCAAATTGATGGGCTCTCTGCCCCAACTTCCTCGCCGAAAACAAATCTGCCATCTGACTTCCTGTCACATCACGTCGTTTTGTATATTGCCACACTTTAACATTAATGATGACAGCCTGAAAATGTCTCTTGTACGATAGTACATGTCAGGGAGAAAAGTCCAAACGGTTCTGATCACACGTCGGGCTTTATGAGCACGACCAAACCATATGTCGGACTTCCCCATATACTTCCGGCCTGACCCAAAATATCCGAGCTCATCATCCCGATCCTGGAGGAGAAGTAGAACTGAACCGAGTTACCTGGTTAAAGTGGTCGGTCTCAGTTCTGATGATGTCGGTCTCTGAGACTTGCGTCATACTGTGTCCTCTGGTCGGCCATATCCGGAAAACCTGGTCTGAACACCATGTATGGCCGAGGAGTAATCAATACCCTCTGAACACTCGTCCCTTCAAAAGGAGAAATTCCATCTCTGCCCTCGATGTACTGTTCTAATACTTTGTCACAAGAAACACAATCAACATATATCCCCTAGTTCTCGGTTTCAACGAGAGTGTACGAGTTGGCACCGGGAACTACAAAGTCGGGTGTGTGTTGATCAACCGGCCGGCGGTCGTTTTCAGGAGCTACAAAGAGAATTGCTCTGATTGCCGCCTTGATTATTATCCATTCGGTGGGACGTAACCCGACCCCGAGCTAGCAAAACACTTGGCTCCGAGGGAATGCTACCTCCCCGGACCAATAGGAATCCGGCCATGGGGAAATGCTCCGACCCCATGCCGATGAAAAGCCTCTTGGCGGGACGTAACCCAACCTCGAGGTAGTGGAACACTTGGCTCCGAGGGAATGTTAAATCCTCGGACCAATTGAGAGCCGGTCATGTGGGAGATGCTCCGACCCTAAACCGATGAAAAGCCTCTCGGTGGGACGTAACCCGACCCCGAGGTAGTGGAACACTTGGCTCCGAGGGAATGTTACCTCCCCGGACCAATTGAGAGCGGGCCATGAGGGAGATGTTCTGACCCCATGTCGATGAAAAGCCTCTCGGTGGGACGTAATTTGATCCCGAGGTAGTGGAACAAATAGCATCGACGAAACGAATCCAGCCCCGAGCTAATGGAACAAATAGCCTCGACGGAACGAATCCAGCCCCAAGCTGGTAGAACAAATATCCTCGACAGAACGAATCCAACCCTGAGCTGGTGGAACAAATAGCCTCGACGGAACGAATCTAACCCCGAGCTGGTAGAATAAATAGCCTCGGCGGAACAAATCCAGCCTCGAGCTGGTGGAACAAATAGCCTCGGCAGAACGAATCCAGCCCTGAGCTAGTGGAATAAATAGCATCGGCGGAACGAATCCAGCCCTGAGCTGGTGGAACAAATATAATCGGCAGAACGAATCCAGCACCGAGCTGGTGGAATAGATAGCCTCGGCGGAATGAATCCAGCCCGAGCTGGTGGAAGTTGGAATAGATGAGACTTAATCATGAGGAAAGAACTTCAACCTCTGAGGCTCCGCAGATCCTGGCGCAGGAGTCCCATTACCGGGCATCGGTAAAAATAAAAAGTGGAAACAGAACAAGTTTAGTACATCGGAGGTGACTTAGCACATACTCCACACAGACCCAAAAAAGACAACAACTCGGGGGTCCCGAGGCAGCGTCCTGCCTGGTGCCTCCCAAAACACAATTCTGAACCTTACAATTCAGCGTCCCGACTAGCCGGGCTACGGATCGGTGAGCGGCCAAAGCCATGAGGGTAGAAACCTCCCCATGTTGGGCAACTCTGGAGTCTGCAAGCGCTAAGAGGGCATAAACCTCCCCATGCTATGCTTCTCCTGATCCGAGGCGGTTAGGCAGATAACTCACGAGGGAAGAAACCCGCTCATGTTTGCCATCCCGAGGTGGTACAAGAGATCGGTTAGGCAGATAACTCACGGGGAAAAAAAAACTCCCCGTGTTCCCCATCCCGAGGTGGTACAGGAGCTCGGTTAGGTAGATAATTCACGGGGAAAAAAACCTCCCCGTGTTCGCCATCCCGAGGTGGTACATGAGCTCGGTTAGGCTGAAAATTCATGGGAGAAAAAACCTCCACGTGTTCATCATCCCGAGGTAGTTCCTCAAAAATACGAGTCATGGGGTATTAACGCTCCGGCCTCGGGGGTTTGATAATGACACCCGGGATTGGCGTGCCACGAGGGGTTCGCGTTTTTCCCACATGTACTTCATCTCTTGATGCGTTCTGGATCCTCAAAGGTGAAAGGAACTAGGTCAGAACACTTCCAGCCGGGGGTTTGATAATGACACCCGGGATTGGCGTGCCACGGGCTTGGTGCCCTTCCCAGCTACCGAGCACCCCTTCGCATCGAGCACATCCCAAGAATATTAAACATGGCTTTCTCATTCAATTATTAAACAAGTATAGTGGACAAATTTTTTAAATTCAAAAGAGAGTCATATTCATATTCATGGGACCTATTGCCCTTCTTACAACTCTTTGCGGGTCATTTCAATAGAGGCTTTACAATAATTTCCTGACTCTTGTCTGGTCATCTGACAGTTATGCGGCCCAAAGAGGTGGTCTATTGGAAATACTTCATCAACATCTTGGCGTTCCAGGGCTTCTTGATACGGGTACCGTCCAACTGTTCCAAAAGATAGGTACCCGGTCTAACTATCTCCACCACTATGTACGGCCCTTCCCACTTGGCGCCCAACGAGCCTTCTTCAGGCTTTGGGTATTCAACGTAATTCTCCTCATAATCAAATCTTCAGGAAGGAAAGACCAAGTCTGAACCTTCTTATTGTAGAAGCGGGTCATTCTTTGTTGATAGATGGCCATCTTGATAGCTGACTTCTCCTGTTTTTCTTCGATTTGATCAAGGTGGTTCCTGACGAGCTCTTCATTCTGCTCGGTCTCGAAATGCCGGACCTTATGGGTGGTCAACCTGATCTCTACTGGGATAACTGCTTCACAACCATAGGCCAAAGAAAATGGGGTTTCCCCTGTGGAGTCCTTGTAGGTTGTCCGATGTGCCCACAATACTTCTGGTAATTCTTTGACCCACATACCTTTACAAGATTTGAGCCTGGCCTTCAGATTTGCCTTGATTTTTTTATTGGTCGCTTCGACTTGCCCATTAGACTTGGGGTGAGCAGGTGAATCGATCTCAAGACGATTTGGAGGTCTTCACAAAGCTTCTGAAAACCTTTGCTGTCAAATTATTTCTCATTATCAATAATGATAGCTCGGGGGATCCCGAACCTACAAATAATATTCTTCTTCACAAAGTCTGTCGCCTTCTTCTCCGTGATCATAGATAGGGGTTCGGCTTCTACCCACTTGGTGAAATAGTCAATGGCATCGATATCGTATTTTACATGTCCTCGTCTTGCTGGCATTGGCCCAATGATGTCTAGCCCCTATTGGACGAACGACCAGGGGCTGACTAGAGTGGTCAACTGCTCCGTTGGCTGATGGTGAATATTTGCGTTCTTCTGGTATCCCTCACAGTTCCGAGCTATCTTCATCCCATCCTGATGCATGGTCGGCCAGAAGAATCCTTGTCTTAGCGCCTTATACGTAATTGACTGCCCCCAACATGACTTCCACAAATCCCTCCATGAAGCTTCCTCGGTCGTAAGACATCTCAAAAGTGGCACCGTGTACCCTCTCCGGTACAAGACTCCTTCAATCAGGCAGAATTTAGAACTTTGGTACTTTAGATTTCTTGCCTCCTTCTTGTCTTCAGGCATATCCCCGGTCTCCAAGTACTTCCTAACCAGATCCATCCAAGAGGTTTCCCCATCTACATCCAATTCTATTATCTCCGGCTCCCCAACACTCTTCACCTGTAGGCAAACCAGAGGGATGGTTCTAGGCTTCTCTGACTTGATTGACGATGCCAGCTGAGCCAAAGAGTCTGCCTGATGGTTACTTTCTCGGCCGATTTGTTCGAACTGCACATTGCCCATTCCCCCAACCAACTTCTTCACCTCATCCATATAAGCCATCATGTTCGGTTCTCTGGCCTGGAACTCGCCTTTTAACTGTTGGGTGGCTAGTTGGGAGTCGCTCTTTACAACCACATCTCAGACACCAACTGCCATGCATAACCTCAAACCGGCCAGAATGGCCTCATACGCGGCCTCATTATTTGTTGCCTTAAAGGCGAATCTCAAGGCATATACCACATCTTCACCGTCACTGCTCCGCAGGACAACTCCGGCTCTGCAACCTTGCGAACTGACCGATCCGTCCACTGACAATTCCCACTTGGTCTCTGAGACTTCTAAAATCTGTGGTCTTGCGAACTTGGCTACAAAATCGGCTAAAGTCTGCCCCTTTTTGTCGCTCTCGGCAGATAGGGTACATCATGCTCACTCAGTTCCACCGACCACTTTACAAATCGACCCGACCGAGACCTCCGGCTTATGTAGGATCTGTCTTAGGGGATGGTCGGTATAGACCCCGATAGGATGAGCTTGAAAATAAGGTCGCAGCTTCTGGGCTGCCATAATCAAGGATAAAGCTACCAATTCATGGGTCGGGTATCTGGTCTCTGCATCCAACAAGGCCTTACTAGTATAGTACACTGACCTTTGGACCTTGTCCGTCTCCTGCACTAGCACCGAGCTCACAGCATGCTCAGAAATAGCTAAGTATAAAAACAGAGTCTCACATGGGACCGGCTTGGCCAAAATTGGGGGTTGAGCTAAGTATTACTTTAACTGCAGGAAGGCCTCCTCGCATTCCGCCGTCCACTTGACCTCCTTCTTTGCCTTCTTGATCAACTTGAAAAAAGGATGGCATTTGTCGGTTGCTCGGGAAATAAATCGATTTAACGCATCCACTCGGCCTATTAAACACTGCAACTCTTTAACCATCCTTAGGGGCTTCAATTCCAAAACGGCTCTGATCTTCTGCGGATTTGCTTCTATACCCCTAGCACTGACCATGTATCGCAGAAATTTACCCGACGCTACACCGAATGCGTATTTTTTCGGGTTCAGCCTCATATTATACTTCCTTAACAACTCAAAGTCCCTGCGAGGTCGACCAAGTGATCCTCGGGCTTTTTGGTCATCGTTATCATATCGTCGACGTACATCTGCATGGTCCTGCCGATGAGGGGCTTAAAAACCTTGTTTACCAACCTCTGAAATGTAGCCCCAACATCTCTTCAACCCGAAAGGCATCACCTTATAACAATACAACCCTTGATCCGTGATGAAAGTTGTATTCTCCTCATCCTCGGGATGCATCTTGACCTGGATATATCCCGAGAAGGCATCCATGAAACTAAGCAGCCTATGACATGCCGTTGAATCCACCGGCTGATCCACCTTCGGGAGTGGGAAACTATCCTTCGGGCAGGCCTTTTTGAGATCGGAAAATTCTACACACATCATCCACTATCCACTGGCCTTCTTGACCAAGACCACATTTGATACACATTCCGGGTATTTCACATCTCTGATAAAACCGGCCTTTAACATCATTTCCACTTCGGCCCCTATCGCCTCGCAGCGCTCCTGATTGAAGATTCTATTCTTCTGCTTGACTGGTTTATGAATCGGATCCACTGCTAAACGGTGATTGACGAACTTGGGATCTATCCCGAGTATGTCGCCATGCCCTCAAGCAAAAATGTCCGCGTACTCTTTCAAAAACTTTAGCAAGCCTTGCTTCAGGTTCTTCTCCAAACCCACTCCCATTTTTATAATTTTCCCTGGGCCGAAGAGTTCTATTGATTCTAGCTCCTCACCTGCCCCCAATTGGGCAAAATCTTCGAGCCGTGGATCTGAAGATTCAACTGTCACCTCCTCTTCTTCTCTTATTTTCCTCTTCCGGTTGTCTTTTTCAACGCAAAGAGTCTCCTTTGAGACGGTGGCGAAACAACTCCAGGCTGCTTTCTGACTTCCACACACTATCCCAATCCCATCTCGGGTGGGGAACTTCAATTTTAAATAGTAGCATGACATTACGACCTTCGTTTTCATCATGAAAGGTCCGCCCACAATAACTTAGTAACTGCTCATACAGTCTACCACTATAAAGTCCATCATGATATTCCGGGTGTATGGAGTGGTCCCGATTGTCATGGCCAGCTGTATTCTACCCAAAGGAATGACTGTTGCACCTCCAAACCCGTACAAGAGAGTTTCGTTTTGGGTCATAGTGGCATACTCCACCCCCAAACCGTCCAAGGCTTCCTTGGAGATTATGTCAACTGCACTCTCCGGATCCACCAGGATCATGTCCACCTCAGCTCCTCCGATCACAGCCTTGATTATCAGTGCATCATCATCGGGGAAACTCACCTCATGGTATCTTCATATGTGAACATAATTGGGACCGATCGCCCCCTTTAAACCCTCGAGGCCCGCTCAATTGTCAATAATTCCGGTCCCCTGGACCTACTGTAACTCTTCCTTGATTGGTTTGAGTCTCCGGCCAGTGTCATTCCACCAGCGATGGTATACATTTGTCTAGGTTTTCATCGCTGACGGGCCGTCATGGCCTCTTGGTCGATATAATCATTCAGTAACCATTTTGCTCCAGGTTTTCCACCTGCTCCCACAGGTCCCTGCAACCTTCCACCGTGTTCCCCCTCAGATTATGATGCACACAATATGACCTCTCGCTCTTCTTCTCCGCCTGATATTTCCTCAGGTCTGGCTCCACCAAGAGGCCTTTATCTTGGATTTCTCTGAAAATCTGACCCAACGGCTTATTCAGAGGGGTATACACTGCCCCTCCGGCAACATGATTTTCTTGCACATTAGCCCTTCTCTCCTGAGATGCATTGCTCTGAGGCATTGGCCTGAACTCTCTTTGTCTCGGGGGTGGTTTTCTCAATTCTCTGTCCGACCTTTGCGGCATCTTCGGCCACACAACCTTTACTTTCTGGGTCTCCACTCTCTGGGCAGCTTTCTCTTCTCCCTCCATCAAAATAAATTTCCTGGCCAATTCCAATACAATGGCATAATCTGGCACGTTCTGGATCCTCAGGTGGGTCCACAACTTCTCGGCCTTCAGAGCTCCTATGAGGCTTTCCAGCACCTCTGTTGACTCGTATGCTTCAACCTCGAGCACCAGATTGTGGTATCTTTCAATATAATTCTTCAGAGGCTCATCATCCCCATACTTCATCGGTCTCAACGCTCTCACCGTCTTCCTTGGCACACACGCTCCTTTGAAATATCGAACAAAATATTTTCTAAGATGAGAGAAACTACAGATGCTCCCTGGGTCAAACTTCTAAACCATAAAATCACGGGACCGCTCAGGGTTAAAGGGAACACATTGCAGATGGCCTCTCCTACCATCCCTTGAACATCCTTTAACAAAATGAAACTTTCGATATGGGACTTAAGGTCGGTATGTCCCTTGTAGGCATTCATAGATGACATGGTGAATCGTCTAGGGAATTCTGCTGACAAGATATCTTCCATAAAGGGGGATGTTGTTTCTCCATCCGGACCATCCTCTTTTCTTACCTTCATGTTTTTTTCCCATCATTTCATCTCTTTTCTGAACCAGGCCTTCATTTGGCTGTCAGTACTATCATGTTGCCTTCCGCGAACTTCTTCTCGCCTGCTGCTCTGAGCACGACGCACTCTTTGGCTGGATGCCTCTCGATCCTCCCCACCGTATCTTCTGTCAATCCCATTCTGCTTAGAGCGGGGACTATTACTAGAGGACTTTGACGTCTGCCTCTCATATTCTTCTTCCCACATTATTTCTGCTGGTAAGGCTCCGGTTATCACAATAGATCTCACCTTCTGGGGATCCATCCTCCGGGTTCATCATCTCCGCCAAGATCTACGACCATTTTTTCCTTTCGCTATATCCTCTCTCCTCTGACTTAGACCACCCTCCAGCCTTTCGTCGTTCATCTCTTTCTAACATTTCGAGTTTGTCTAATCAGGCCTTCATGAAGATCTGGTTTGACTCACTTTCCATTCTCATGCTCTCTTCCATTCTTTTCCACCAATTTGTTGTACCTCCGACAATATTAGTTTCCCGTCTTCTGCCATCGTCTTACCACGTAAGTTGTTTTTTGTTCTTTCCCTAAAAAAAAAAAACGAAACGCCAACTATTGACAGTGATTTTAATTTCATAGGGGCAGTTTCGGGATAACATCCCGGAAATCCTCCCCCAACCGTGTTTGAGTTCTAATATAGGTCCCAAGATCATGAAATCAAGCACAAAATTCGCATGAATACACAAGGGTAAGGCGGAATACATAACTCACATTGAACGGTTTGAGATGCGAAGAACAAGCTGCGTTTTTGCCTCCTTGTTGAAGCTCGGTTGCCTCCTTGAACAGCAGGGACTGCTCGGTTTTGGCTGTGGTGGCTCCTCAAATCGGCCATTGAAGACCTCCATTGAAGCTCCAAGCTTCAAGCTCCAAAATGGATTCCAAGCTCATAAATTCGTTTCCCTATCACCTATGTATAACCCAAGGTGTGTGCTAGCACTTAGATCTTGCAACAAGGTCCAAAAGCTTCTCCATTTGCTCGGTCAAACCAGAAGAAAAGATGAAGAAAAGGTCCATGGAGACCGTGAGAGAGAGATGAAGGTTTTTGGCTCCAAAAGCCTAAAACCGAACCGTAAAAATGAGAGAGAGAATGAGTTACCAAAAAAAATTGTAAAAGGGTTTATATAATTTCCAAATAATATAATAAACCATTTACTTTTTTTCTACTTCAAAAAACAAAGCATTAAATGCTTGTCAATCACCACAAATCAACTTATATCAATCACTCAAATGTCACATCACTCAAAGTGACATGTGATTTGACGTTTGATGTGACTTGTGATTTGACGCTTGATTTGACTTACGTGCCGTACTCGCATTCGAAATGCGAATGAGCTCGCAAACAATCTCGGGCTCGGGTTCGCTAATTCCAAATTAACGAATTTTCCGTTGCGTCGTAATTAAATGATTACGCCTAGCGAAATCACTATTCACGTCGCTAACGAATTAATTCTAAATTAATTCGTTCGCCCGAATTAAAATCTAATTTTAATTCCGCGTCGAAATCCAATTTCGTTTAATATATAATATATTAATTATCGATTAATTCCAAATAATCGTTCTCTCTCTTTAACGATACTTATCCGAGATAAAATATCTCTGTAATTAATCCCAGATTAATTTTCTCTCTCTAGAAATTAATCTTCTCTCTTTACTAATTAATCCCAGATTAATATAGTGCGAGTCATACATCATCGGTGAATCTTTGGGAAGCGACCCATGAGATCCGGATATGTTGGCAGTAAATACGGTCGTCGGACTATCCGAACACGTAAGTACCTCGTACTACGTTTATACCGATTACAAGACAAGGTTGGCTTCTAGCAAAGCGCCATGCCTACCCAATTCTCCAGAAATATTCTTACAGGAATATATATATCTGTATCAAGCGTAGTAGTATACCGTAGTATTACGTATATCAGCCCAGTATCGGATCGTCACGTGCTAGGGCTGGGGCTGGATAAGTGTCTGCCCCGTCCGAAGCACATGTCGGATGTCTGGTAACTAGTCTCTATAATGGATATACAGACCTTGTCATATCATGAATCAATCCCGATGGCCGGCCAGCACTTAAGAGCACTAATACCGTATCCTGCGTGACATCATCTCCACTATGACTGGAGTGATACTTCCGTCTTGACATCACACCCAATACACTACGACTCTCTAATAAACCCAGAAGTGGTGTACGCATAAACCGGTTAAAGCCCTGTACCACCAAGACCAAAGTCTACCGATTATCGCAAGTATTAGCGATGTAAGTCTCAGGTTAAGACTATACACACCTACCTTGATTTCGGCCTCCCATAGACAATAGTCATAATACCAATGGGATTCCGAGGGGTCTATCCAGAGCGAAGCTGTTTCCCGTACCATCGGTGAAACACGACCTCCTATCGCACTTGGATAAGTATCCGATACTTATATATATGAGAACTATGCCGTTGTGCCCTCACAACGCACACAAGTGCAATACTAGCCTATTCGCATTATCGATGTCCAGTCTCGATAATACTCCGGCTAGGGATATTTAATGATTAAACCTTCGGGGACTGATACTGTCTCATATCATTCTCAGTCCAGGAACTAATCATAGGGACCTCTCTCTCATTTATATATCTATGGTGATCTAATCACAAATGATGAGAGTGCAATTTCCTTGTCACATAGTTAATTTGCTACAAAAACACAATGATCTGTGCAAATAGTGACGCTATGGGTCATTTTGTCCAACAATCTCCCACTTGGCAATAGCCAGTCACTCAAGTGTCTACACCCGAACTATGTACGGTTGGCTCAAACTGCTGAGAAATGCATTCGTCAGCGGATTTGCATGATTATCATCTTGATGCGATTTATTCGATCATCACATCGCCACGATGTATGATCCGAATGAATCAGATGAGTATCTAAGTATGTATCTGGATCGTTGATGGACCATTAATTCTTTAGCCTGTGCTGACGCCTAGCTCAGCTGCTAACAGAACTATATCTAATCTAATTAGATTTGTTGACGACCCAAATGACTTCTATTGCTGCTTCAGCTGCAGCAACAACCCGCATTTGTTGTTTATTCGGTAACAATATCTTGCTTGGAAGATTTCCAGCTCACTGTACCGTTATTCAAACTGTATAGTACCGTTTGCGACTTTTAGTCGTCTTTATCGGTTATATGAAACTTGCTACAGTGACCCCAGTCACTTAAGTTCTCCTTCTCCATAGACTAAGAACATCCTTAGTTCTCTAAGATACTAACGGATGTTCTTAATATTAATCCAGTGACTATCACTCGATTGGCCTGTTTGTGAATCCATATGCTCAAAGCGTATGATACACCAGGTCTTGTACATTTTCAATGTACGGTTTCTAGGAGAGTATTTCGAAAGCCAAGCTTCGCCGATATTTATTTTATGGGAATATCATTTCCAAGAAAGACGTATATCATTATTTTATAGGACAACCACTGTCAGTGCGCTCCCACTAACCTCCTTATATACACAAGAATTATTTTCGTTTGAATTAAATTGTACACCATTATGATTATATCAAAACGATAATTCCAAGAACCTAATGCTTGCTTCAATCCAATCATGGATCGAATAACCTGCATTATCCAAATGGATTTACGGTGGCAACAGGTAAAAGGTTGAATCGTAATCAACACAATGTTGATAACGATACCTTTCCGTTAAAAGCCTAGCTTTATACGCTGGTATGTTGCCATCCATGTATGTCTTCCTAGAAGACATTAGTACCAATAGGCACAATGCCTTGTGGTACATCAACTAGTATCCAAACTGGTTGATATACATGGAATCCATTTCGGATTACATGACACTTTGCCATAATTAGGGAGTTGATACCTTGTATCACTTCCTCATACGTAGTCAGTTAGTATTCCTCAATAAGATAGACATCTTTATGAGGTGCGATCAGAAACCCACACCCCAAGTTTTTTCTGACTCTATCCGACCTACGCGGTTCTTGTGTATTCGAAGATTAATGGTAATAGTCTCATCCTGGATGAACTATTCATGTTCCATTAAGATTCAGTGCCTTGAACAGTATTACTCCGATTTCCATCGAGTTATACTATCCTCCCACTTACCACTGCATATCGGTATTCCTTTCAGGAAAACCGTATGGTGAGTAACAATCTAATTGTTCTCTTGTGAGGTGTATAAGTACAATTCTTATGGTATCCCTAGGATAACCTACATTTGGCACTTATCCTATTTGGGTTTTAGTTTGGTATCATCCAAACATATGCCTAGCATACCCAAATTATCAAGAATGAGAAACCCGGTTTCTTTCCCGTTCATATCTAATATGATATCTGTCAAACAGATTATTATGGAACCTTATTCAAAATAAGTTCTTGCACTGTTTAAAGCTTATCCGTTGAAGGAAATGGTAGCTCAGAGCGACTCGTGATTAACCTTATTATGTCTAACAAAATTCGGTTAATCCGTTCGGACACACCGTCAAACTGACGTATTCCGGGAGGAGTCCTTATTTGAAAGAATACTATACTCTTTCATATATACAAGAAACTTATTGCTTAAGTATTTTCCATTACAGTCTTACCATGACGGTTTAATACTTTAGCCTATCTATCTGTCTATTTCGTGTCGAAACTCTAAAAGTTTCCGATTTGTGTTTCAAAAGAAACACATAACCATACGCGATGCCACATCCGTACAGGTCACGAATTATTCATATCCATATCTAGCCTAGCTAGACATGGGCCCACTTGCTTCACTATGAAGTAGGGCTAACAGATCGGTGGCATTTACACTTTTACCAAGTAAATAGTGTTTTAGGCACTTTGCCCAAATAGACTAGATTCGTAGACTTTATTTGAATGGAATCAAATCAGTCCTGGTATCCGCTCTTCAAAAGTGCGGATATACGATTCTTGTTTATCAGTGTCCCTGACAACTATGCCACAATTAAGTTTCTTAACTGATCAAATCAATTTGAGCTATTTATTTGTCATGTTATATAATTGAGATATCATTTATATTCAAAATATAAATTCTGTTATTCACATCTAATGTGTTTATCTCAATATCATCTTTTATAATGAAACACTTTAGTGTTCTAGAAATAAAGGTACACCCGCAGCGGGTTATACGCGATATAGAGATAATATTTCTAGTCAAACTAGCTACATTATAACAGTTTCTAAATTTAAGTACTAACCCGAAGGTAGTTCCTAAATTCAGATATCTACGGTTAAAACAGCAACTTTCGTCCCGTTTTCAATTCGCAGATAAATCTCAATTGAAGTCAGTATCCTGTTCAAAATATATTCTGAACATCAATATATTATTTTATGTACCACACTAAGTATCTAAAATCCAATTTTAATACTTGCTTGTGAACATAATTATGACAAACATAATGGATTAAGCACTTAAGTTATCATTACATGATCTTCCAAAGATTATGCTCTACTATTTGCTTAACTCAAGGCTTAGGCATAATACGTTATTTTATCAAATAAAATAAGTTATTATTTTTCCAGGACCATCCTGAAATTATTCCCAATTTGAAAAATAAAATCGTTTAAATACATTTTCGCCCAGGATTATGTCTTAAAACATTAATCTTCATTTTTATATCTTGATTCTAATGTCCAACTATATAATCAACGATTTGTGGTACTATTTATTATAATGATTATAATAGTCCAACTATATAATCAAATATAATTTAAATTAATTAACCTCAATTACATTGATTACTATAGTCCAACTATAAAATCAACTGTAAAATGAAATTAATTAATTCAAATATATTGATTAATATAATCCAATTATATATAATCAAATATAATACAGTCCAACTGTTTTAAAAACAACAATTTAAATATTAGTCCAACTAACATTTAATCTAAAGACGAAATAATTTGAATGAGCGCGAATGGCGAGTAATTGAACGAGTATTGCAAATTCAATTCTTGCCTCCCACTATTTTTCGGCGAGCCTCTAACCCTCTGTCGAGTACTCGGGAAACCGTGTTTCCTAGTGGGCTAGGATCCCGTTAAATATCACACAATCTTGACTTTGGCCAACAAATTGTATGATAATTAACTAGGTAGATCTCGAAGAAGAAATTGGATCCCATCCAATTCCTAGATCCAGTAGGCGGATATCCAAATCCTAAACATATATCTATATATGCCAATACATCCAATGTATTACCTAACCTTTTTCCTCTGAATCAACTAAGCCTTGGCTTTGGCACAACAAACCTAGTGATCCCAGTCAAGTGTGACCCATTGACCATGGAAAGCTTCGTAATCAATGTCGATGGACAAGAAGTGGTCTTGACTTGGCCAACAAACCACAACTTGGACAAGACACCAATATGGAACAAAGCTCTCGTGATTCAAACACATCTTCGACGGACAAAGGGCTTGACTTTGGCCAACAACCCAATGCCAATCTCGGATCTTGAGTGAGAATCACTCAATGGAAGGAAAAAAACTTGATATTAAGCGAGGGTTTTTCGCGTGCAAATTGGCTACCAATTTATTATCTTTATTAAGGTATCATCATCATACACCCTTAAACATGCATTCTAAACACATAATAAAGCGCATATGAAATAAAATAATAATGATATGCGGATGGATACTTACATTGATCCTAGATCAAATCTCTCATTTTCTCTCCAAAGCTAGCACTTGTATTTACTTCTACCCGTTACACTACACTTCTAAAGAAACCTCATTTACATTAAGGGGAATAGGTGAGAAGAGAATACAAAGAGTATAGAGGTGATAAGGCTGGACACGCAGGTCCAATTAATAAATCAAATTTATTACAATTTCCAAAATTGTCCCACCCGACTAATATCCATCCGATATACATTATTCATGCATCGCAACCATGCATTCATACAAGCATGTTATCAATCAATCTAATCCAATTAATTAATCTGATAATTATGATCATCCAATGTTCAAACAACGATTTGATTTTTGCTCGAGTCAAACTCGTTTTGCGAATAAGTACTCAAAGTACGAATTCTTGAATTAAATTAAACTACATAATTAAATCCAATTTAATACGCATTTAATTCTAATTCACTATTTAATTCCAAATTAAATATTACACTTTTATTAACGAACCTTTACGACTTAAATTCCAAATTTAATCGCAACGGGTCTCAAAGCCCGATTAACATCTAATGTTTATTTAATTAAAGTCCAATGGGCTTTTAATTAATTTCTATAAGGCGTGGACTTTTGGTCAACTCGGGTCAAACCGAATAACCAAAATCCAATCTGGGAGTTACCCATAAGCCCAGAAATCAATTTTGGCCCATTAGGCCCAATTAAATAATTAAGGTCCATTAAGTCATAATTGGACTTTATGGATGCGGTTTTAGGCCCAATTGGATCCAACCAAATTTGCCTAAACTCAACTTTGTACAACAAAGCCCAAAAGCCCAATCACAACCTTAAAGGACCAATTTCTAAAAATAAGCCCAATTAATTAACTTATAAAAATTCTAAATTCCATAATAATTAACCTAAGTGTAATACACAATTAACCACCCAATAATATTTCTAAAACATCAATTAGCATACTTAATCATGCACTTTAACATTAAATAGTGTCCAACACAATTATTAAAATCAAACCCAATTTACATGCTTTTGTTCTCGGCAATTATGGGTTTTTCCAATCCGATTCGGTTTCAATCCAATCGAATCCACAATCATCATTTCCCAAATCAATTCAATTCATCCATGAATTAAAATCAAAAAACACAATGAATTTCAAATTCAATTGAATTCGGCCAAGCCACTTAATTTGGGAAAAATGTTCCAAATCAAAATTCAATCAAATTGAACTTCAAAACAACATTACCCAATTGTTTTAAGTCATCCAATGATCAAACAAACAAAATCACCAAGAAATTTAGGGTTCTTTAATTTCGGCCAACATAAGCAATTTGGGGAAATTTGTTCCAAACACAATTTCAACAAATTGATCCAATCAATCTTAAATTAAACATACTTTAAGCATTCTCATTCATCCAATTTCACAAAATATGCTCAAAATCAAGTTTACCCAATTTGTCACTTTATGCCAACATAAAAAATTGGGGAAATTTGTTCCAAACATAATTTCTTCAAATTGATCCAATCAATCATTAATTCAACAACATTTAAGCATACTTAATCAATCAATTTAATCAAATCATGCTTCAATTGATTTTACCCAATTTGTCATGCCAAAAAAGGGAAAATTGAATCCAATCCAATTTCATGAAATTGATCATACACAACTTCAATTCAACCTCATTCAAGCATACTTCATCAAACAATTCAACCAAATCATGCCTAAATCGAGTTTACCCAATTTTAACCCTAACTTTTTCATGCTTGATCAAAGCTCAAGATACCATTGTTGAGTTTCTAATATAGGTCCCAAGATCATGAAATCAAGCACAAAATTCGCATGAATACACAAAGGAGTAAGGCGGAATACATAACTCACATTGAACGGTTTGAGATGCGAAGAACAAGCTGCGTTTTTGCCACCTTGTTGAAGCTCGGTTTGGCCTCCTTGAACAGTAGGGACTGCTCGGTTTTGGGCTGTGGTGGCTCCTCCAAAATCGGCCATTGAAGACCTCCATTGAAGCTCCAAGCTTCAAGCTCCAAAAATGGATTCCAAGCTCATAAATTCGTTTCCCTATCACCTATGTATAACCCAAGGTGTGTGCTAGCACTTAGATCTTGCAACAAGGTCCAAAAGCTTCTCCATTTGCTCGGTCAAACCAGAAGAAAAGATTAAGAAAACGGTCATGGAGACCGTGAGAGAGAGATGAAGGTTTTTGGCTCCAAAAGCCTAAAACCGTAAAAAATGAGAGAGAGAATGAGTTACCAAATAAAAAATTATAAAAGGGTTTATATAATTTCCAAAATATATAATAAACCATTTACATTTTTTCAACTTCAAAAAACAAAGCATTAAATGCTTGTCAATCACCACAAATCAACTTATATCAATCACTCAAATGTCACATCACTCAAAGTGACATGTGATTTGACGTTTGATGTGACTTGTGATTTGACGCTTGATTTGACTACGTGCCGTACTCGCATTCGAAATGCGAATGCGCTCGCAAACAATCTCGGGCTCGGTTTGCTAATTCCAAATTAACGAATTTTCCGTTACGTCGTAATTAAATGATTACGCCTAGCGAAATCACTATTCATGTCGCTAACGAATTAATTCTAAATTAATTCGTTCGCCCGAATTAAAATCTAATTTTAATTCCGCGTCGAAATCCAATTTCGTTTAATATATCAAATATATTAATTTATCGATTAATTCCAAATTAATCGTTCTCTCTCTTTAACGATACTTTATCCGAGATAAAATATCTCTGTAATTAATCCCAGATTAATTTTCTCTCTCTAGAAATTAATCTTCTCTCTTTACTAATTAATCCCAGATTAATCATAGTGCGAGTCATACATCATCGGTGAATCTTTGGGAAGGACCCATGAGATCTCCAGATATGTTGGCAGTAAATACGGTCGTCGGACTATCCGAACATGTAAGTACCTCGTACTACGTTTATACCGATTTACAAGACAAGGTTGGCTTCTAGCAAAGCGCCATGCCTACCCAATTCTCCAGAAATATTCTTACAGGAATATATATATCTGTATCAAGCGTAGTATACCGTAGTATTGCGTATATCAGCCCAGTATCGGATCGTCACGTGCTAGGGCTGGGGCTGGATAAGTGTCTGCCCCGACCGAAGCACATGTCGGATGTCTGGTAACTAGTCTCTATAATCGGATATACATGACCTTGTCATAATATCCCGATGGCCGGCCAGCACTTAAGAGCATTAATACTGTATCCTGCGTGACATCATCTCCACTATGACTGGAGTGATACTTCCGTCTTGACATCACACCCAATACACTACGACTCTCTAATAACCCAGAAGTGGTGTACGCATAACCGGTTAAAGCCCTGTACGACCAAGACCAAGTCTACCGATTATCGCAAGTATTAGCGATAAGTCTCAGGTTAAGACTATACACACCTACCTTGATTTCGGCCTCCCATAGACACATAGTCATAATACCAATGGGATTCCGAGGGGTCTATCCAGAGCGAAGCTGTTTACCGTACCATCGGTGAAACACGACCTCCTATCGCATTTGCATAAGTATCCGATACTTATATATATGAGAACTATGCCGTTGTGCCCTCACAACGCACACAAGTGCAATACTAGCCTATTCGTATTATCGATGTCCAGTCTCGATAATACTCCGGCTAGGGATATTTAATGATTAAACCTTCGGGGACTGATACTGTCTCATATCATTCTCAGTCCAGGAACTAATCATAGGGACCTCTCTTCATTTATATATCTATGGTGATCTAATCACAAATGATGAGAGTGCAATTTCCTTGTCACATAGTTAATTTGCTACAACAACACAATAATCTGTGCAAATAGTGACGCTATGGGTCATTTTTTCCAACACAGTGAATTGTTTTGTCATGTGGGACCAAAAACAACTTGGCAAAAGATAAAACAACCACAAAATCGACAAGAGGGTTTTACGTGGTTCGGCGAAGCGAATCCAACCTATGTCCACGGGCACAAAGTGGGGTATGATTTTTATTACCAAACCGAGCTCGGCCGATCTATTTTTCAGGAGGGTCTAAAGAAAACCGAGTTGTTTGCCCTCTTTTTAGTGTTTCTTACAAGTAATGCTTAAATGAAATTTTTTCCAACCCTTACAAATGAGATAACCCTCCCTTTATATACTAAGGAAAATAAAACACTATTCCCATATCTATTTGACGTCAGCCATGAAGATTTCCGGCGATAATTTAATCGAATCTATGCAACATATTTCCAAGAGTATTCTACGTTTAAGTTCATATGCATGAAAGCAATTATCATAATGGCAAACATGCAATAGCACACGGTAATCTCATGAAATACTTCGATCATATAATACGGAAAACAAAGAACAACATAAACATAATGCAAATTCCAAACGCAAAAAAATTGACTATTCATGCTTGAAAAGGAACAACTAAATAGGCTAAATCATGCTTAAGAACCAAGTAACATACTAACGGCCTAATCATGCTTGAATACCATCTCATGAACATATTAAATAGATAAATGCAGGAATATAAATAGTATGATTGATTACATGATACAAGAGAAATCCCCTAGGAAACAATTATGCATGACATGTGATGAAAAGGACTCAGTTCAGTGTACTCGCATTCGTGTAGCGTTCGAGAACGCGTTCGAATGGTAAACAGAAGGTTCTCATTCGTATGGCGTTTGATAACGCGTTCGAATGGGACAAGACCTGATGAAAAAAATACATGCGCGTTCGAGTAGCGTTCGTAAAAGCGTTCGAACGATAAGCAGAAGGTTCGCGTTCGTATAGCGTTTGAGAACGTGTTCGAACGAGATCAGACCTGATGCATGATAAAACAAAGGAAATACGTGCGTGTTCGAGTAGCGTTAGTAAACGCGTTCGAACGGTAAACAGAAGGTTCAAGTTCGTATAGCGTTTGAGAACGCGTTCGAACGGGGCTGGACCTAATGAAACAAAACACATTCGCGTTCGAGTAGCGTTCGTAAACGCTTTCGAACAGTAAACAGATGGTTCGCATTCGTATAGCGTTTGAGAACGCGTTTGAACGAGACCAGACCTGATGCATGATAAACTACACAACACATAAATAGATAAGTAAATCCACAATGTAGGACCCCGTGTGCCCAATTGAACTTGTTCCTGTTCAATCGGGTGTACCTCCTCCGACGCGACAAAATATCGTGGTAAAGGTAGACTTTAGGCATTTTCCCCTGGATAGAGGACCTTGAATCAACCCTAGTTAGCCCATGCGCACAAGAATGCAATGCATGCATAAATAGAACAACGATATGCATAAAGTCAATGACATAATAAAAGGCGCGGCAAAACATTGTGGTAAGGTAGCCTTTAGGCGTTTTCCCGCGAATAGAGGACCTTTAATCCACCCTAGTTAGCCTATGCGTGTTACGTCACAATGCATAGAAAGTAAAGACAATAATATGGGACTTCATATGCTCGGTAGAACATATCTCACATCCAACCAAACATACTTTGTCCGGCGCGGCAAAGTATTGGCGTAAAGGTAATCTTTTGGCATTTTCTTCCCTCAAATGGAAAACCTTTATACCAACATGCTAAGCCCATGCGCATCACGTCATCAACACACAAACAAACAACATACAGAAAGTAAAATGGCGAAATATAAGATGCGAATAATAAACAATTAAGATAAAATGAAGCGAGATATGTGTCGTTTACTCAAATGGTACGTGGAGTTGTATCCCAAGTACAGACCGCACTACCGTCCATTCGGATTCGGCTACGGAATTTACGTCTGGGTTTCCATCCTATATACCACAAGAGACGACACATTTCCCATTCATTCGAGGGCCACAACACACATCAATCAACGACTCTCATGCGAATAAAATTCAATAAATGATCAAAATAGGAATAAAGATAAATAAGAAAGGTGCCCTCAGGTCTAACCTATTAAATCGCTTCTCGGACTTACGGTACACAATCTTCGGAAGGGTTAACACCGGTTCACTGGTTCACTGCTCTCGTTTGTTGTTTCACTGTTTTGAATCATCTCTCCCCCTGTTTTGCTGCTATTTTTAACTGTATTTCGCTGCTGTTTTGGTGACATTTTCTGGTCACTGTTTAGAGGTATTTGGGCTGCTGTTTTGGTGATGTAAAGGGCTGTAAAGTGCAGTTTTTGTTACTGTTTTGGTCGGTTATTGAGGGACTTATGCGTAGGGGTATTGGCCTGTTTAGGGTGAAACGTGGCTGTAAGTTTTAATGTGGTTTACGATTATTTGGTCAGCAGGTGCGTGTGGGGTGGCTTAGGTGCGTGAGGGTGCAAGTGTGGAGTGAGGCTTATGGACGTGTGAAGGGTGCAAGGGCTGTGCGTTCTAGGGTTATTATCTTTTTGTTTGTGTTTTTGCCGTCAATCTCTCCGGGGGGAAGTGTCTTGGCAATGTGTTTCTTTTATAGACAAAGGGGATGGGTGAATCCTTGCTTGACAATGAAGGGATTTGTGCATTAAATGAGGATATGATTTAGTGTTAAACAAGGAAAACCAAAGATTGATTGGAGACAAGATTAGGCTTGTTTAGAAAGGTTCTATATTTAATTTGTTTTGTTTAGGTATGATATTTGTTTAGTTAGGAATATAATAATCTTGATTGATTTTAATTAGGCATGACTTTATTTTAATTTGGTATATGATTTTTAGATTTGTTTTAATTTCACCATGTGTTAAATATTTGTTTTATTAATTTGGATATGTTTTATGGGCTTTGGTGGGCTAATTGGGCTTGGGTGTGAGGCTAGCAGCAAAACCAGAAGTACCAGCACCGTTCGAACGCCGATTCGAACGCTACACGAATGCCCGTAATCTGCTTGACGTTCGAACGTGTTAACGAACGCAGCACGAACGAAAGTAGTGAACATGTGAATTGAATCTTTTGACATACTTATTCTGGATTCCCCCTTCCGACGTCTGTTTCCCGTGACTTTCGTGATTTAAAAGGTAGTGTCTCCAAATGAGACTCATCATAGGCACTTACTTGCAAAAATGCAGTGCCTACAGTCGCCCCCACTTTGATGGGACTTGTGCAGTGTGTGACAATGACAATCTTATCAATTACGTGCAATGCATTTTTTACTTACTTGGCTCGCCAGCTGCCGCTTGACTTGCCGTGTGTTGAGTTGAGTCGATTTTGTTGTGCGGTGGTCCATTCCCGAACCGTTACTGTGATGTGGTCCATTCCCGAACCTTGCTCTATTCTTGGATTACCATTCTCGACTTGTTTATTCTCAGACTCTACTCCATTCTCGGATTACCATTCTCGGCTTGTTCATTCTCGAACTCTGTTCCCTCTCGGCTAGTTCATTCTCGAACCTGCTCCATTCTCGGATTACCATTCTCGGCTTGTTCATTCTCGAACCTTACTCCATTCTCGGATTGCCATTCTTGGCTTGTCCATTCTCGAACCTTGCTTCATTCTCGGATTACCATTCTCGGTTTGTTCATCTTGAACCTGCTTCATTCTCGGATTACAATTCTCGGCTTGTTCATTCTCGAACCTTGCTCCATTCTCGGATTGCCATTCTTGGCTTGTCTATTCTCGAACTCTCAAACCTTGCTTCATTCTCGGATTACCATTCTCGGCTTGTTCATTCTCGAACCTTGCTCCATTCTCGGATTGCCATTCTCAGCTTGTGCATTCTCGAACCTTGCTCCATTCTCGGATTACCATTCTCGACTTGTCCATTCTCGAACCTTGCTCTATTCTCGGATTACCATTCTCGGCTTGTCCATTCTCGAACCTTGCTCCATTCTCGGATTACCATTCTCGGCTTGTTCATTCTCGAACCTTGCTCCATTCTCGGATTACCATTCTCGGCAAAACTGATACTGATGTGGGCCTCGACCCTGGGACTCATCCCTAAAATTGCTAATAATATGTGTGGGCCTCGACTCTGGGACGCATCCCAAAACTGCTACTGATGTAGGTCACGACCCTGGGACTCATCCCCAAACTAATACTGATGTGGGCCTCTGCCCTGTGACTCATCCCCAAACTGATACCGATGTGGGCCTCGGCCCTGGGACTCATCCCTAAACTGACACTGATGTGGGCCTCGACCCTGGGACTCATCCCCAAACTGATACTGATGTGGGTCTCGACCCTGGGACTCATCCCCAAACTGATACTGATGTGGGCCTCGGCCCACATACTGATGCTGATGTGGGCATCGCCCCCAAACTGATATTGATGTGGGCTCGCCCCAAAACTGATACTGGTGTGGGCCTCGCCCCCTTGTGATTCATTCATGAAAACTGCTGACACGGTACTGTTGCTGCTTCTGGTTGGCTTGCGTTTGACGCTTTCTCTTTTTCTTTGTTGAAACCTGTGATTTAAAACAGAACAAACGCAAAAAGGAATGCAAATATGTCACATATATGCATGCATGCATGAATGAATTTCTTATTCCGTTGGGTTATGTCTTCTCTTGGTGACGGCTCGGTTTTCTCTTCTTCAGGCAAATTAATGCTTCAATTTGTCTACGTTGATCGGCTCGGTGAACTCATCCCCTTCTAAATCTGATAATCTCACTGCCCCATTTCCCAATTTCTGAATGGCTATCTTATCTTTTCTGCTTGCTTCTTTCGAAGATTCCCCGTGTTCTGAGTGTCGCTGAATATCATGGTATCAGGGTTGAATGCTTTTGTCAAATATACTCATGTTTCAGGAAGAGGCTTAGGCAAGTAAACGAAATGAACGTCTTTATTATCATTTAAGAAAATGGTTCGAACAGGTAGACTAAATCAATGTCTATATTTAAAAATGCAGGATCAAATAGACTAGGAGGAACAACTTCATCATTCACAGCATTACCTTCTTCCCTGGCCTATGGTTCTTCACTGTTATCCATGTAAGGAGCTTGGTGGTTGAGGGTTTGGAGGACAAAAGTTTCGGGCAATCCAGAGTTGATCATGTAGGTGGGTGGTAGAACGGACTGGTAGTTTGGTAGAGGGTTTCGTGTGTGTTGGGTTGTTCTTTTCCTGGGTCGGTTATTTTATAGGAATCTATGAGATCTTGAATTTCATGCCTGAGGCGGGTGCAGTTGTCGGTGTCATGGCCATGTAGCTGGTGGAAGTGACAATAAAGGTTCACATTTATGTGTGGCGGTGGGGGGTGTGGAAGTAGTTTGCCTTCTAAGGGTTTCAAGAATCCCTGTCCCTGTAACTTTTCAAACACCTTCGACAAAGGTCTACCAAGGTTGGAGAATTGCCTTTTCCTGATGGCAGCGACTTCGGCAGCAGCGGGCTTGGTCTCAGAAAGCCCCCCAAAAGTCCTCGTATTCTGGCCATAGAACTTTCTGTTCTCAGCTTCTTCTTCTTCAATATCCATGACAGTCTCCCTCAACTGTCGAAAATCTGCAATCATGGAGATCATTCTCCTCAACTTGCCATAAATGGAGGGCTTGGTGCCCTTGATGATCATTTTGATTTGGTCCTTCTCAGAGGGCCGAGTCTGCATTTTCAGAAGCTGGCTTCTCCAATGGTCTACATACTCCTTGAAACTTTCTTCCGGCTTCTGCTTGGTGTTCTCCAAATCACGGAGTGACAAATCAATCTCCAAGTCTGTAACATACTATTTCAGGAAGGCATCTGCTAGTTCCCTCCAATCTTCCTTAAACTTTTTCTCAAGGCTGTGATACCAAACTACCGGCGCCCCCTCAAGTGACATCCCAAACATTTTCTGCACCTGGCGCTGTGACAAACCCACTGAACTCATAACTGAAACATATTGTCGAAGATGGACCCTTGGGTCCCCATTCCCATTGAACTTGGCCATATCAGGTATCTTGAATTGAGCTGGCAACTGTTCTTCGAAAGTCATCGCCTCATAATCTAACAACTCTTCATGTTTACCCCTCATTTTGCGGGTAACTGTTTCAACCCGATCCCGAAGCTTCTGAAATTCTGCCTGAGACCCAATCATTCTTTTTGTCGCATATTCTGCCATGTCGTCATCAAAAGCGGGGATATCATCCCCCAACCCATTCGGAGGCTCCTCACGCCTCACATTCTCAGAATTTCCCCCAGCACGGGGTACAGCCATACCAGCCACATCAGTAGTCAAGGCTTGCAACTGTTCAGTAATTTTGGTGAAACCGTTTTCCAACTGATCTATCCGAGATACCTCGTTATCGAATGTACTCATATCTGTTACCGGTCTTTTAGTGAGTCTTCCCTCTTTCCTAACCCAACAGGAATCTATGATGTCTTTTATGAACGTAGAGGGTGTTAACATTATATATGTATGCATGAGATGAATGAGATGCGTACGATACAAGGAATATATCAACTCATTAAAATTTTCACACAAATCGGCCCATCAACATTTCAGAAGCTTTTGGGCTAACTGTCATAGGAGTGAACTCGTCCCAGTTTAATGGCCCAACAAGTTCACATCTCATGGCAAGAAGTCCAACCGTATCCAAATGATAATGTTCCTAAACACAAACATATAATGGCCCATTGGTGTTTTAGAAGCTTTTGGCCCAATCATCATAAGATACGTTCTTGTCCCAGTTTAAATGACCCAACAAGCCCATACCTCATGACGAAAGGTCCGAATGGATCCAAACGGAAATGTTCCCAAACACAAGCATCCAGAAATAATTTTTACGGAGTGGCCCATCAACATTTCAGAAGCTTTTGGCCAGTTTGTCATAGGATACGAACTCGTCCCAGTTTAATGGCCCAAAAAGTTCTCATTTCTGACAAAAAGTCCAACTGCATCCAAATGAGGATGGTCAACAAGGACAAGGAAATAGTTGCTATAGGCCATACAACTCCGGTCTACGTGTGGGTTTGCGGGAGTGTAGACAAAGACTCTCGCTGGCGAAGGATTGCCCACAACTAGGTCTCCCCACACAGGGGTTCGAGTGACCAAGTGATCGCACCTTTTTTTTATACCTTACAGTACGTGCCAACAAGTTATGGTGTGTGACTGACTGTCAAATGGATTTCCCGTTGTAGATTCCCCAGAGGGAGAGCGGAGCGAACTCTCTTAAAAACCCAAGCCTCTTATGCTCTTATCGCTTGGTGACAGGAATAAACAATGAGTCCTCCAAATTAGTCCATCACAATAAGCTACGAGTAAATGATTATCTAGGTGCATTCACAGCTTTTCCTTATAGAAAGGTAGTGAATGAAGGAAGACACCAAACCATTACCCAGCCTTAAAAGTGCCTTTGATTAAACCTCTTTTTACCCACAGTAGACACGGTTAATTAAAGCACAAATCATAATATTACAAGACATCATTTCGGGGCCGATTCTCTATCCCCAGTGGAGTCGCCAGACTGTGGGACACAGGAACTGGGCGACGCATGTTGTTCCGGGTTCGCGGCCCGGTTGGGAGTACGGAGTAGCCCGCAGGGGACTAAACCGGAGAATAATGGCATCGCCACCCGATGTGAACCGGGAAAAATCATTTAAGGCCGCACTCACCCCTCGCAAGGGAATACCTCAAACCGTTGGGTTCGCAATGGTCTCTTACTTATGCCACTTGTAATGAAATGATTTGTGCAATAATTTAATCGAATCTACGCAGCATATTTCCAAGAGTATTCTACGTTTAAGTTCACATGCATGAAAGCAATTATCATAATGGCAAACATGCAATAGCACACAGTAATCTCATGAACATACTTCGATCATATAATGCGGAAAACAAAGAACAACCTAAACATAATGCAAATTCCAAACGCAAAATAATTGACTATTCATGCTTGAAAAGGAACAACTAAATAGACTAAATCATGCTTAAGAACCAAGTAACATACTAACGGCCTAATCATGCTTGAATACCATCTCATGAAGACATTAAATAGATAAATGCAAGAATATAAATAGTATGATTGATTACATGATACAAGAGAAATCCCCTAGGAAACAATTATGCATGACATGTGATGAAAAGGACTCAGTTCAGTGTACTCGCGTTCGTGTAGCGTTCGAGAACGCGTTTGAACGATAAACAGAAGGTTCTCGTTCGTATGGCGTTTGATAACGCGTTCGAACGGGACAAGACCTGATGAAACAAAATGCATGCGCGTTCGAGTAGCGTTCGTAAAAGCGTTCGAACGAAAAGCAGAAGGTTCGCGTTCGTATAGCATTTGAGAACGCGTTCGAACGGGATCAGACTTGATGCATGATAAAACAAAGGAAATACGTGCGCGTTCGAGTAGCGTTAGTAAACGCGTTCGAACGGTAAACAGAAAGTTTGCGTTCGTATAGCGTTTGAGAACGCGTTCGAACGGGGCTGGACCTGATGAAACAAAACACATTCGCGTTCGGGTAGCGTTCGTAAACGCGTTCGAACGGTAAACAGAATGTTCGCGTTCGTATAGCGTTTGAGAACACGTTCGAACGGGACCAGACCTGATGCATGATAGACGACCCAACACATACATAGATAAGCAAATCTATAATGTAGGACCCCGTGTGCCCGATTGAACTCGTTCCTGTTCAATCAGGTGTACCTCGTCTGGCGCGGCAAAACATCATGGTAAAGGTAGCCTTTAGGTATTTTCCCCGGATAGAGGACCTTGAATCCACCCTAGTTAGCCCATGCGCGTTACGTCACAATGCATAGAAAGTAAAGGCAACAATATAGGACTTCATATGCTTGGTTGAACATATCTCACATCCAACCAACATACTTTGTCCGGCGCGGCAAAGTATTGGCGTAAAGGTAGCCTTTTGGTATTTTCTTCCCTCAAATGGAAAACCTTTAGACCAACATGCTAAGCCTATGCGCATCACGTCATCAACACACAAACAAACAACATACAGAAAGTAAAATGGCGAAATATAAGATGTGAATAATAAACAATCAAGATAAAATGAAGCGAGATATGTGACGTTTACTCAAGTGGTACGTGGAGTTGTATCCCAAGTACAGACCGCACTACCGTCCATTCGGATTCGGCTACGGAATTTACGTCTGGGTTTCCATCCTATATACCACAAGAGACGACACATTTCCCATTCATTCGAGGGCCACAACACACATCAATCAACGACTCTCATGCGAAGAAAATTCAATAAATGATCAAAATAGGAATAAAGATAAATAAGAAAGGTGCCCTCAGGTCTAACCTTTTAAATCGCTTCTCGGACGTACAGTACACGATCGTCGGAAGGGTTAACGCTCCGCAACTCCTCCGGTTCATTGGTTCACTGCTCTCATTCGTTGTTTCACTGTTTTGAGTCGTCGTTCCCCCTGTTTGCTGCTATTTTTTACTGTATTTCGCTGCTATTTCGGTGACGTTTTCCGGTCACTGTTTTGAGGTATTTGGGCTGCTGTTTTGGAGATGTAAAAGGCTGTAAAGTGCAGTTTTTGTTACTGTTTTGGTCGGTTATTGGGGACTTATGCGTAGGGGTATTGGCCTGTTTAGGGTGAATCGTGGCTGTCATTTTTAGTGTGGTTTACGAGTGTTTGGTCAGCAGGTGCGTGTGGGGTGGCTTAGGTGCGTGAGGGTGCAAGTGTGGCGTGAGGCTTATGGACGTGTGAAGGGTGCAAGGGCTGTGCGTTCTAGGGTTATTATCTTTTTGTTTGTGTTTTTACCGTCAATCTCTCCGGGGGGAAGTGTCTTGGCAATGTGTTTCTTTTATAGACAAAGGGGATGGGTGAATCATTGCTTGACAAGGAAGGGATTTGTGCATTAAAGGAGGATATGATTTAGTGTTAAACAAGGAAAACCAAAGATTGATTGGAGACAAGATTTGGCTTGTTTAGGAAGGTTATATATTTAATTTGTTTTGTTTAGGTATGATATTTGTTTAGTTAGGAATATAATAATCTTGATTGATTTTAATTAGGCATGACTTTATTATAATTTGGTATATGATTTTTAGATTTGTTTTAATTTCACCATGTGTTAAATATGTGTTTTATTAATTTGGATATGGTTTATGGGCTTTGGTAGGCTAATTGGGCTTGGGTGTGAGGCTAGCAGTAAAACCAGAAGTACTGGCACCGTTCGAACGCCGATTCAAACGCTACACGAACACCCGTAATCTGCTTGACGTTCGAACGTGTTAACGAACGCAGCACGAACAAAAGCAGTGAACATGTGAATTGAATCTTTTGACATACTTATTTTGGATTCCCCCTTCCGACGTCCGTTTCCCGCGACTTCCATGACTTAAAAGGTAGTGTCTCCAAATGAGACTCATCATAGGGACTTACATGTAAAAATGCAGTGCCTACACTGCCCTCGCTGTACTGTTCTAATACTTTGTGACAAGAAACACCATCAACAGAGATGTTAAGTTCCTTAGCCATTTATGTAAAGTGTTGTGGCTAAATTGAGTACTGAATTATTATATTCTACCATTTGTCACCCACAAATAGATGGACAAATAGAAGTGGATAATAGAACTTTATCATAGATGCTGTGCATTGTAGTTGGTAAAAATTTGAAGTCTTGGTAAGAATATTTATCTTTTATTGAATTTTCATATAACTGTAGCATTCATTCTTCTACATCTTTTTCACCATTTGAATTTGTTTATGGTTTTCAACAACTAACTCCATTAGATTTGCTACCATTACCTTTTCATGAGCATGCAGGTTTAGATAGCAAAAGGAAAGTTGATTTGGTGAAACTTATACATGAGAAAACAAGAGAA